>VCCN01006683.1:0-10992 GCA_006491835.1 Architeuthis dux
GGATGATACAGAAAGTTCTCGTGTATATATGGGCAGTTTTTGAAATCTGGGTGGGCGGTCGGGTAGTAGTAATACTAACGAAAATCAAAAATAAATATCAACATTCACATTAATCAAAATACACTTAATTTTAACAAAAGCCTAGCCGCGAGTATGATAATATCATATCCATAAATTCTCGGCCGACACTCTTTTGAAATCCAATCCATATACTCCTTGACCACACCTCACGCACATACACACACACATTGAGTTTCCCGTCCGTGTATTCTAGTAGTCCGTGCTAGTAGTGATAAAGATAACAAAGACGAGGAAACTGGTCCGAAAGAATCAATGTATAATAGTAACAACATATTGTCTCGAAAACGAAGGCTGGAGAATACAGAGACCGAAATATAGTGATTAAAGGAGTATTTATTTGCTTCCCAACGAGGGCAACTATGTTATAGAGTCTGGTTTAATGTGGAGCCCCATATGTGTACATGTGTGTAGAGGTAAAAAAGGACCAGTTCCCACATCTTGTGTCGTGAAGGCGACCCTTAAAACACTCAGTTTAGTGCAATGGGGAGGTGCAAATCCGGTGTTGGAATCTCCGGGGGAAAGGCATGCTTCATCTGTGCCGTTTCTCCCCCGAGAACGAGACTCGTTATTGCTGAGCCATTTGTCGCTTTTTTAAAAACTGTTTTAATTTTTTGTAATTATTCAAATTTATTTTTGTAATTTCATGTATATCTTTTTAAAAATATTGTAAGACATTTTTAGTTTTATATTTTATTTCTATTCATTTAATTTTTATTTTGACTAGTTTTTCTTTTATCTTATTTTTGTTGCCTTTCTCATTTTGTTTTTACATTCTACTTTTTGTTAAAGAAGCAGCATGGAAAGGAAATAAAGAAGTAGCCTCAGCTCAGATTTGAAATCGCATCCCGGTTTAATTATGCTTTTTGCTCCCGATACAAAATGAATTACGTATAAAGGTATACACAAAGGGCGATTGTTACCTTTTCCGCGTTAAATTCAAAACATATGGACAGCGTAAACCTTTCTCGGTGGTGAAAGTACCATAGCGATAATGACAAGTTTGCTGTTTTCATTTCTTCCGTAATTGACTTACAGTACCTGTCATAAGTATTTGAACAGTCATTTTATTCCCATTTGCTTGGGTTTGAGAGTTAAAAACAGGAACATTACGCTCGAAGAACCAAATCTTTTGCAATCAAACTAACAAGGGGTGCCTTTAGTCATGTTTTGTGGTTCTGAATGCTAAATCTCTTGAAAATGTTTTTTTTTAAAGAATAATGAAAAAAAGCTATTTTTTTTTTATTTCTATCCTTCTAAAATCTTGTTCAGAATTTGTTACGGAGATTAAAAAAATGAACTCACATTGCTATATGGAAGAGTTGCCAAGCTAGTTAATTTTGTTCTCCCCTGCTCAACATCCATAATGGCCCCTGAAATCTCAGGGATTAAAAACAGATGTTGTGCTTGTTCAAATACTTATGAGCGGTACCCTATAAAAGTAATGCTCATAAGTATTTGAACAAACAGTTTTTATTTATTTTCATTGATACTTTTACAAAAAATTTAATAGAGAAATACGACACAAGGTCAAAATTGTTATGTAAGTCAGGTGCTGGTCTTCTCTATCCTAACTTTAACTTAGCTAGTCGCATTCACTAACCCAACCATTCTTAATTATTTCTTTCACCACAACATCGCATTTATTCTTTCACTTCACAATCACTACAGAAAAACACTCTTAAAATTTGAACTGATCCCATATTTACAATTTCATGAACGGGGTGGGGGATGGAGTAAGAAAATGATTTTTATGTACTGTATAAAAAAAGATCCCAAATGATTCAATGATGTGAATCTTATTTTTTTAAATATTAGTATTGTACAAGCAATCATTTTTCGGCCAGTAAACTTGCTCTTCTGTCATGTTAGATTATTGGGGGAACTTATACTTATATTCTTTTAAAAATAAAATTCAAAACCAGGCGAAAAATGACCTGGAAGAAAATGTAAAAGTATCAATAAAAAATAAAAACACTTTGTTCAAATACTTATGAGTATTACATTTTATAGGGTACTGCTCATAAGTATTTGAACAAGCTCAAAATCTGTTTTCAATCCCTGAGATTGCAGTGGCCATTATGGATTTTGAGCAGCGGCGGGGGGGGGGGGCAAATTAACTTACTAGTTTGACAACTCTTCCATATAGTAACGTGAGTTCACTTTTTTAATCTCCTTGGACAAGATTTTAGAAAGATAGAAACAAAAAGCTTTTTTTTTCCATTTAACAATTTAATTCTTTAAAAAAAACATTTCCAAGAAATTTAGCATTCAGAACCACAAAACGTGACTAAATGCATGCCTTGTTATGTCGATTGCAAAAAATGTGGTTCTTCTTGCGTAATGTTCCTGGTTTTAACTCTCAAACCCAAGCAATTAGAAGTAAAATGGCTGTTTTCTCAAATACTTATGACAGTTACTGTATATAACCTTAACCCTAAACACTCACACTAAACACTGACTCTAAACACTAACCATAAACCAAACCCTAAAGTATATCCTTTGCAGTTAAATTTAATAAAATACAGTTTTATGTGGTAAAGTTTTCTGCTTTCATTTGAAAATGAAATTCTTTTTAAAATAAATTCACAGATAAGGTTGAAAAAAGTGAGAAAAAAACTGTGATCAGAGAAAAATTTCAAAATGTATGAATGGACCAAAAAACGTCAAACATAATGCAGCGAAATCTAACGCGAAAATGTTTTGAATTTAACGCGGAAAAGGTAACAATCGCCCAAATGAGAATAATATGGAAATAATCAAATACATATGGAAATTTAGTTATGGGTGAATAAGATTTCGTAATAAAGACTTGAGGATGACTGACATTGACAGAGTTTAAGAAACCCTGTCCTGGTCGATTCCTTGTTATCACGCAATGTCTTTAAGTACGACTTCCGATAAATACCCAGTCTCATTCAGACTGACATTCGTGTTACTTAACGCCAGAGAACGTTTGCAGAAAGACAGGTCTGGTTAGTCACTCAATAGAAACCGTCACTTGACCAACATCTTTTGGCAGCATGCCGTTTTGGAGGGGGGTGATCAATTAAGGAATTCGAAAAAAAAAGTTACTTCTGTCGCCTTTTGTTGGGCGGTGATCAAAAAGACCGAATTTTCAATTTTTAAACAAAAACGAGCGTGAAGACTGCCGGACACAAACTAAGGTACCAATTAGCATAAACTTACATTGTAAATTGAAAAATTCGTTTTTTGTAGACATAAGGTCTGGACAATCTTGGGGAGGTTCTATTTCCAACGACGACGACGACGTCAAATTTAGGGTCATAATAATATTCAGAAGACCGGTTTTATGTTCATGTAACATTTTTTCTTTTCACCCCAGTACTGCCGGCTCGAGGGCTATTCCACGCACCTGCCTCGCGCGACCTGTAGGCCTGAAAAGGGCGTGGTCATCATTATCATCAGCCATTGTAAGACCACTGCCGGACAAAGGCCTTTTTTCATTTATTTCTATGACGAACGTGATTGCGCTAACCTCGACGTGCACACCAATTCCTCGCTCACCACCACTATTTACAATGCTGCATACAGATTCCTCGCGAGCACCAAACAAAAAAAAAGCTGAAAACCCAATTTTTCGCTCACTACCACTATTTACAAAGCTGCATACCGAATCCTCGCGAACAACAAACAAAAACGCTCCACACCCAAATATCTGCTCACTACCACTATTTACAAAGCTGGTATACCGATTCCTCGCGAGCACCAAACAAAGAAATCTGCACACCCAATTCCTCGCCCACTACCACTATTTACAATGCTGCGTACCGATTCCTCGCGAACACCAAACAAAAAAGCTGCACACCCAATTACCCGCTCACTACCACTATTTACAAAGCTGCATACTGTTTCATAGCGAGATCATAAGTAATTCAGGTAGACATGCAGTTTCCATCGTCCACCGGTGGACTTTGTTCAGATATTTTTGAATTAATTGAATTTACTTATCAGGAAAAATGTTAAATTGTGACTGTAAATTGTCCTCCATCTTTTTCTTTCTTGAACATCAAACGTCTTGTTTCCTCTGGGTTCTGAGCCCACGCAACAGTCCCTAGCCGAGGTCATCTTCATTCTGCCGTTGGTGACACTAATGACATTCGACAGTTTTGACTGAAAAGAAAACAGAGCTCTAAACTTGAGATAGAAATCTGCCAAAACGATTATCAAAGATTGGCACATTAATCTGTCCTAAAAAGTGATATTTCTGGCAAAAAGAAGTTACCAAAATCATCGAATAAACATAACACTTTCTTATTCATAATGGTCTTCATCGGCCTCAAGGTCATCTGCTGCGCCGGCTTCATTTTGATTCGCCTCGTAGACCTTCGAGCGTGGACCTAGATCTAGGCAAATTCTGAATCTTGTATCTTGTGATCATCTTTAGCTCCCGGTTGTTGCGGGATCAGGGATTCATTGCAATGATGGTTCCCCCCCCTCCCTCGAGTTCTCCCAGTCTCCTTTCCTCCTGTAAGCATGCTTTAAGGATGGACTTCTTGCCAATCTGTGCAAAGCGATCAAAGTTTGGAGAGGGCTTGAAGGCCAGGCCATAGAACGTAATGGTCCTGGTTGTTCCAACAAGAAGAAAGCCAAGTACAAACTCTTGCTTGCCAGCATTCAGGTTGAACTTTTGCACCGCGTTCCCTTGAAGCTTGAGTATCGAGAGTGCATAACCCAAGATCATGGGCAGCATCATCCTAGTGCATTTGGTTCTGTGACTGAACCACGTCCCTGTAACGGTTTGGGCCGTTGTACTTTGGCAAGCACGGCCACTGGTAACTCTGATGGCGTCTTCTGCAGTAGCCCAAAGGCTGTTTGTCAGACAAAACTTTATTCCACGACAAATCATGATGCTACCAGGGAGACCACTGTGTCTGTCTGCATGCCTCTGACCTGGGATTGTTTTCGGCCTTAAAGATGGCCTGAACCTTCCTCTCGTTGTGTAAAAGCATGTCTTTTTCAAGGGCGCATTTCATCGTTCCGCCTCTGAACAAAGCATATTGAACGCCCATCAAAATAAATGCAGCGAATGTAAATTTCTTTTAGAAGACATGGGGTTGTTGAGGAAGATGTTGAAGCGCCAAGTGATCGGTGTGGATCTGAGTCAGATTGTAGGGTGGGGATCCTGCCTGTCCATATTGAGCCTTCTGTGCCTCCCGATCTCGAAGACCTCTAAACAGAGCTGTGGTTCATGTCCTTCTTCTTGCCTCCTTGGTCTAGTCTTTGCCTGTTCCTGTGTTCGGCCAACAGACCCCCCTCTTTCGGGCCTGCCTGCCATGAGTGCGCTTCTGCCTCTCAAAATACTCCAGCCAATTGTCCTCACGTCTAGTTCTCATAGTCTGGGAGTTACCATATCTTTCTTTTGCTCCTCTCCCTCTGGTTTGACGTTCTTCATCTTGACGTTGTCTCTTCTGATAGAGACTAGAATTTTCTGCAATCTCTGCACGGGCCTCTTCATTCTCTCGCTGTGACTGCATTCTCCTGGCCTCTCTCGAGACCTTGCTGAGACCAGCACACCTTTTCCTCTTTGGAATCTTGAACCTAACATCAAATGACATGGGAAAAATGACACTTTAGCAAATACAGTGAATCCTCGCTATAACGAACCTCGATATAACGAATTTCGGCTTTAACAAAGTCGTGGATCCATCCGTACTGATTACGAATTTACCGAACGAAGTTCGATAATTGCACCGAGCACATAGTCCATAACAAAATGTCTTCTTACTTACCGAACGAAGTTCGTTAAATGCGGCAAACATATTTTTTGGACCATATAAATGTCTTCTTATTTACCGAACGAAGTTCGTTAAATGCGGCAAACATATTCTTTGGACCATATAAATGCGTACAATTGTTTTTATTTGATACTAGCTGAAAATATGTAATAGTATGTGAATACTAAAAACAAAAATTGTTACGGAAGTAAAAATCGTGGTTATGATGACCGTAACATTTAGTATTAAGGAAAAGTAACAATTAAGATTCGGTTTAAATATACTTTTTTGTGTCAGTTAATTCTGTAATGACAGGCATCCTAATATTTGAATAGCAAATAAGTAATTTTATGTGATTCGTGAAGGTAAATAGTAGTTCGAGATAAATACAGTGAAGGTAAACATTCTTTTAAAATAAACTTTATTCTGACATCGGTCATACCACATTTAACTACCAATGTTCTTATTATAGTCCAGTTTAACATATAAAGTTAAATTTGGTACCGTCTGAAGCGCAGTTCTATGTAGATTAACATACTAAAAGCCCACCGCAATCCACTTAGAGGAAACTATTTCATGGGTCGATATGTACTGTAACAGATACATATCACACATATGTATTTTGAACACTCTGGCCATTGAGTGAAATCATATCTCCATGGAACACCCAGGTTTAAATATTCCTGAACCATGTTATCTGCCCACAAGTGCTTTGCAGATAACAAACCCCACACGACATAAAAATATACACTTGAATTGTAATTCGATAAGCATTGCAGAATAAATGTCTCACTATCTATCCTAAATAACTTTAGATAGTTGTCATGAACCACACCGAAAAGCTGATATTTCGCCCATCTCACACCCTCCATACACCTTCTCATATAAGACGGCAAACTCATTTCGATCAGCGTTCAGTCCTAATTCTGTTGCCTAACAGAATGAAGATTGTTCCAACAGTTTACCTAGGAGACGCGCATCCTTCCTCCATTTCAAATTACGTACGTACGCATTCACACATTATACATACATACGACCATGTTTATATCGTAAACTTCGTGTTCCAAATTAAGTCAGATATTTATAATATTAATAATAAGCTCGCTTATTATAGTACGTAGAGAGCACCTTTTGTTGATAAAGTTCAAAAGTTAGTACAAGAGATTAGGTGAGATTCCAAGCAGAATTGTTCGTGAAAACTTGCATACTGGTAGATATTTTGATTCTCTTTCATATGAAATCAGGATACACACGATCTGACCAAAACTGCGGTCGCCATCTTTATTTCAAAATAAGAACTCAGAGAGGAGGACTAAATATAATCTTCACAATGTTTTATTAGAAGAGCGTTTCAAATATGTTTCAATCTCTAAAGGGTCATTACTATCGCCATCAGTTGGCTCTTCCTTCAGGTCCATGGAACATTCGTTATTGAACCCTCTTCCATAGCACTGACCACAGGCAGGAACGTAAGCAAGCCAATTCTTGCGGCAGGAGCAAGAAGTGGTACCACACGGATTTTCGTCTCTGTTTTACAGTTGTATCGCACTACACACAATATTTCATCTGGTACTGGGGACCACGTTAAGTATAATTGAATCATAGAAAGTATTGGATTATTTACATTACAAAGGGCGTAATTTTAATGAAGCATGCACATTTTTTAAAACTTAAATGAATCATTGCTCAGATTTCTTTGAGTGAGTTGGAATTGTTACTGATATCATCTATGCTTAGATTACGAGGGCAAGCCATAGCCTTTATAAATTCACAGGTTTTAAAGAATCTCAAAGATAGGAGAATAGCGTAAAGGAAAACATTTTGAAAGCCTAATAGAATAGGTTGTTATTCTGAAAAGGAAGAGTAATATGAGCTTCAAATTTGTTTTGAGTCTAAGGACTAGATTGTTGCCATTATACATGCTATTGAACAAAACACTCACTGTAGAAATTACCTAAAATTAAATGAGTGCAAGTGTTTCAAAGATGCTTACCAGCGTAAAAACTATATTTCTACTCTTATATTTTAAATAGAACCCCAGCCCAGCAATTAATGTTTTGAAAACTTAGCACGCAGGACATTCCAAACCACCTTTCATTAACCTTTTAAAGAAAGATAATTTTATTTGAACTATACATTTCCAAATTTCACTATGAGAAAACTGCTTCCTCCCCCATTAAAAACATCATAACATTTTTCAACCTCCCTATTATTCAAAACCCGACTTTCTGTAATCTTTCCAGTCCTTGACTATTCCAACTCCAGCGCCTTCTAATTATGGAGACCCAAGAGAAAACAGTATTATTGAACTATATACCTGAGTGGACATAACAGGCTCGGCGCCATCCCCAGTCAATTGGTTCGATTGAAGTGTTCATCAAGGTTTTCCAGAAAATCATCTGCAAATAAACGCGCAATCTGGTTTGGCGAGCTGAATCCTTTGTTGGACGCAGACATTCTGGTTGTAGTCCTTTTGCTGACCTTACGATCATTTCAATGCATCCGACCTTTAAAAGGTACTCCAGACTCTAGTTCCTCTTAGCACCTATAATATAATAAGCAGCAAATGTGTGAAAATCTGAAACTTTCTGAATCCGAACATTCTAATCAGGTACATCTGCAAGGTATATCACTTACCATACATTATAGCAAAGAGCTTAATTCCAGCTTCCTCAATGTCATTTTGTGTAGAGTTGGTATTGTCGAATACTGAGCAGATTTCAGCAACATCCTTTCCCCCGTTCTCAACCAATTTCGTGATCTTTCTTTTACCTTGGTTAAAGATTGCAGATGTGGTGCCGCAACCACACCAAGCGTGAATGAACGGGATATTCTTGACAATTTTTCTATCGAGTCGTTCTGTCATCTGTCTTCTGTTGAATTCCCCTCAGTTTTTGTCCTTTCTTTGGCTCAGAGCGCATTAATACATCCCCCATTTCTGTGTTCCAGAAGTAGAGTACCACAACAAGTATTCCTGCGCCTTCGGCAACAACTGTAACTGGTTTCTTGCTACAAGCATATTCCAGAGCAACGTCTACAATTGCAGTATCACCTTTGCATTAACGAACTTCATATCCATCTTCTGCAAAGTATTTAGAGAGCAAACTGATTAGTTGCTGCTTGTTTTGTCGTCTGTCAGGAACACACCGTCTTTGGTTTCAAATAGATTGAACCAGGCAGAAAGGTGAGTTAAATCTTTGGCGTCTCGTTGAATTGTACTCAGATCCACATGTTGTTCACCGCTACGCTGAACTGCTCCTGCAACTGACGACATTGCTTAGCAAACAGCAGAGCACTCGTGCAGGGTTGGCACCCACAGCAGTCACACAGATTTTGTCAATCCACTCACTCGAGTGAGCCCTCCTCTGCTTTTCAAAGATCACATCATTGTCTGTCCAATAACTAAGTCTATCCATACACATTCCCAGAATCTTTCAGACCGTCTAACACAATGGTACCCTTTCGACTGGTGGTGATAATAATGACCCTTTAGATGGAAACATTTTTGAGACGCTCTTCTAATAAAAGATATTGTGAAGATTATATTTAGTCCTCCTCTCTGATTTCTTCCTAATTTATTTTCTAGAGTTACAGACAAAGATTAGTGGGGGCGGAATCCACATCGATTTTTAAATTTAATGTATTTTCATATAAAAACAGGCAACACACAATCTGACCAAAACCGCGGCCGCCATCTTTATTTCAAAATGACTGCCATAAAAAATTAGATCGTGTGAGCATTAAAATATCTGCCAGTATGCGAGATTTCACACTTTATTCAATCTTAAACAATTCTGGTTGAAATTTCAACTAATCTGCTGTACTCTAATGCGAAATGCGAAATTTGTTTTTTTTTACCACAACCATTTTGGAATAAAGATGGCGGCCGCAGTTTTCGTCAGATCGTGTGTATCCTTATTTTATATATATATATATTTTATATCAGTATGCGAGGTTTCACACTTTTTTTCACATTTTGAGCTATTCTGGTTGAAATGTCAATTAATCTATATTGCAAATTTTGTTTTTTTAGGACTTGAACGATGTCGACCATAGTTTTTATCAGATCGTGTGTATCCTGATTTTATATAAAAGAGCATCAACAAATCTACCAGTATTCAAGTTTTCACACTTTTTCTCACATTTTGAACAATTCTACTTGAAATTTCACTTAATTTCCTGTACTAACTTTTTAACTTTTTCAACAAAAAGTGCTCCCTACGTATCGACCGATAATAAACGTTCCCCAAAGTGGATTTCGGTGGACTTTTAGTATGTTAATCTACATAGAATTGCGCTTCTAACGGTACCAAATCTAGCCTTATATGTTAAACTGGGTTGCCCACTATCTTTGCAGATTTTGACTGGACAATTACGATTAATGATAGGGTCAGGGTTAGAGTTAGCGTTAGTTTAAGGTTAAAATAAATCATTAACATTTTATAATTACTAGTTTCCCTTTGCCATAAAACATGACGGCAATATCCTATTACTAATCGAGCTAAGGTAGCCATAACCAAAAATACGTCAGCATGACACGTTCGTGTTTGTTGTCTGCTAGGGTGAGATATATTTATAATAAAACGTTTCAAAGACTTGCTCGGATTTGAACGCACAATCTGCCTTTTATTAGTCGATCGCTCTAACCATTGCCCCACGTTAACATAATTGAGACTTGGTCGTAATTAAACCTGCTATCCACTCGCTCACACCATTCATGTAGGTTACTCGCTGCCTACCTATGCTCCTCTTGCTTTCTATGCACCCTGTGAGCGTTAAATTCTCCAAGATTTCCTTCCTCATTATTTGTCCCAAAAAGTTCATCTGTCTCTTTCTTATTGTTAGCAACAGTTTCCTTGTAGTTTTTGCTCTCCTCAAAGCTTCTTTATGTGTTACGTGCTCTCTCCATGATATTCGTAACACTCGTCGATAAAACCACAATTCGGTTGCTTCAATTCTTTTTTTCCATGTGTGACGAAACCGTCCAGTATTCACTGCCAAAAAGGAGATTAGACATTACAGAGCAGTCCAACAATCTTTTCATCGTTTCCAATGTTATTTTTCTATCTTTGAATATCTTGGCATCTTTCTCTATTCCTATTCTTCTTCGGATTTCTTTGTCCCACATTCCGTCGTCTGTTACTATATTACCCAGATAGTTGCATTTTGACGTCCC
>VCCN01006683.1:119969-135823 GCA_006491835.1 Architeuthis dux
TGAGGTGCTACCCAAACGTTCGGTGAATTTTGCAATACATTTCTTTTAAATATTTACTCTAACACCTAGTTTCCATTGTCTTCTTCGGAATATTCCCTTGTCGGCTGTTTGTACACTGGTTCACTAACAAAAGTAGCGGTAAAAACCCGTACTACATTTGATTCGCTATTTAAATTCCCTGTTGGGTAGCACCTCGTTTAACGATGGCAGATTTATTGATATTTACTAAGATTCGCTTCGTATGCCAAAAGGCCACATGGAGTGACGTGGGGGTAGGGAGTTTCTGTTGTGCCAGTAGCCCTACTTGGGTTGTTTACCTGCCTGCCTACATTAAACTCAGTTTCGAAATGTTGGCATTTCACCTTGGTTCGAATGCAACCTCTGACACCATTGAGAAATAACTAACTATCTCACGAGGTTATTTTCTAAGTTTAGCACAAGGCCACAGTAGAAGGGCACTCAATGAGAATCAAACTCTCTAGCAAATTTGTCTGCGAGACGAGCTTGCTAACCATCACGTCACGGTAGGTACCAGAGCCCATTCACTAAGCTTAGCTTAGTCTGGAACAAGGTCATAATAGTAGGGGCACTCAGTGAGGATCGAATTCACTACGCCAGCTAATCGGTCCGCGAGATAAGCTTGCGAATCATAGCGCCATAGTATGCACCATATTGTGGTAGCATTATACATTACACTATGCATCTTCAAACTTTACTTTTGAGATCAGAAAATTGGTATTTGTAATTTACCTATTTTGCGTCTGTGAGCTATGGGAAGGTACTTGAAGGCTGCAAACTCCTTATATAGAACTGTGAAAAATTGTTTCATAAATCCTAATCTTATGCAGTGGTGGTATCAACATCTTCCGGGGAGCAACCAGTGGCTCCCACGTGACGTTGTTCATCCCCACAAAGAATTCGAGCGGCTGTGGCCTTTGGTGGTACACCTTTGTGTTCCTGTTGTCCCGAAGGCAAAAATGGCAGTGCAACTTTGTAATACCGCCTTGGTGACCAATCTGGAATACTCCCATTTTGAAGGCTACGAAGACCTGCCAGTCGTACTACTCAGCATATTTCAAGGCGTCTAGCAAGGTGTGGCATTATTGAATTGCAGGTGAAATGAGTTGTCCAGAAGGTGTGTCGATCCCCGATAGGCAGGTCAAATTATGCCTTGTAGGCCTGGCAAAGATCAAAGCCGATGTCTTTGTCGGATCACAGATAAAGAAGATTCCGGAATGCAAAGGATTCCCCAAGAAGGTCATTAGGAAGGAGAAAGCAGCTCGGTACATCTTTGTCACGGTGGTTCGGGGCTTCCAGGGCAACCTCAATGCCGAAAACTAAGTGAAGCTGGTTGAAACTGTGATGAATAACTACGATAAAATAGGTTGCAGGCTGTCCCTCAAAGTCCATATCCTTGACACACATCTTGATAAATTGAAGGAAGACATTGGAGTGTATTTGGAGGAGCAAGGCAAGCGCTTCCACTGGGATATACTGGACTTTGAACGCCGCTACCAAGGAACATATAACGAGAACATGATGAGAGATTATATTTTGGGGTCTGGTTCGTGAAAGTACAGTACAATCGTAAATCTCGAAAATCTATTCACTTTTGATTTTTTTTAAATTTGTGAATACAAATATGCAAATTCACCCGTTTTACAATTGGAAATGGGTAAATTTAAAAATATCGCTGTCCTGGTCACAGGAGCATAGTTTGAAAGGAATAATAGCCATTTTCTATACTTTTTACACATAAGCAACACTCACTACATAGGGACAAAGATGGCGTCGCTATAGTGTTATCTATGGATGTCACATGTACTACTAAGTTTGAAGACCAAAAAGAACTCATAGTACAAGTGTTGCCGATCAGCACTTGCTCTAATAGCTGAAGCCTGGCCAGTGCCTCAATAATCTGTTATTGGTTTATTACCGCAATCTCTGTAAAAGTCTAAAATGCTTAGAACCAAACATTCTGGATAAGTGAAATTCCGATTAATCATAAGAATCATAATAGTGTAATAACGTATGTTTTGAAATAAGAATTTTGGTCTAACCGTCGAAATTGGATTATTTGAATGGAACTGATTTTGACGGTCTGTTTTTCTTTCATGAATTCTCTTTTTATTTATGCGCCATTTTTAACTATCGGGTGTGCGAGAAGAGGGGGCCATGCCCCGCTACCCCTCCCAGAATTTTGGCTGGCCCCTAGGTTGCCCTCCCCCCACACTTTCATACGCTTTAATGTAGGGGTGTAGCTGATATATGATTGATTATCTCAGATTTTCGAGAAAAAAAACTATGCCGTAAAAATATAATAATTTTGAACATGGCAGCTTCCCATTTGATGATCGCTAGGGAAGGAGAAAGCCCCCCCCCCCACACACACACACACTTTCTAAGAATTAGAAACGCCACTGTGTGCGAGGGTGCGAAAAAAGTGAAATTCTCTTATTTCTTTTTATTTATGAAAATCTATTTGTGAAAATTTCACACCCGCGCACACTTGATAGTTAAAAATGGCGCTTAAATAAAAAGAGAATTCATGACAGAAAAATAGAACATTCCAGTATTTTAAGAAGACGGTGAAGTGTTAAAATCAGTTCCATTGAAATTATCCAATTTCGACGGTTAGAAACTCCATGTGTCCCGGATTTTCTATCTGTGGTGTTAACATTATTGAGTATCGCGAATATGTAACCCGCAAATCCTATCAGGCTATTATTGCTATACTCTAACCGTTTAGCTCTAATCACTAATGACAGCTTATAGAATTAGTCGAAAATGTTGTAGTTTAGCTCAACTGTGTTAGTCACCTGGGAGCGGTGGTTTATTTTTTTTCTACGCTGAGAAGTCACCAACCTTTTAAAGAATCAAAGTCACTCAAATTTGTTTTAAAACCAATAACAACATTAATTAAAGAAGTGCTTAAAGGGGAAATTGACAGAGATTGCGGGAAAAACTCGAAAGTTAAGGAAATAATTGAGGTAGAAATGTTTGTAATTGCGTATGTGTGTTGATTTCTTTTTAGCAACAAGGCTGGGATTGTACCTTGATCGAATTTGTGTGTTGAGTAGTAACACGCTTCTTGTTGAAGTGTAGACGGAAGGTTTTTGTCGTCTGTTTGCTTTCATGTCTTGCCTGCTACTAGTTGATGGGGATTCTTGGTGGAAACGAAAGAGATGTCTGCATGCGTTTTATTGTTTGGTTGTTTTTTTAATTTGATGTGATGTCTGCTCTGTCTTCTCCCTCACAACTGGTGCTGATCTCTTCAAATATATGTATAATACAGAGCCATCGGAACGAAATTCATATTGGGGGTGCTGCGAGCGAAGCGGGGAGAATATTTTCTGACCACGCCCTTTAGATCGCTGGAAAACACCCCTATTGTAAAAAGTGCACTATTTAATTGATGGATATATGGTGATATTCATATATTCAATTGAAGAAGATAATTATGAACAAAAGATGCTACGGGAATTCTTTTTTAAATAGAGCGTCAAAATCTGTCAGAAATCAATGTATTTTTCAAATCATCCACAGAATATTTCTTTTATTAATCATATTGACTGAAAAACTATAACTGAGTTTTTTTTATATTCATTTACAGCAATTTCTTCAAGTTTTACTTTCTCCGTGCAATTCACTCGAGCAAAGACACTTCGATTCAAAGATTAACGATTCAAAAATTAGAAAGGAATTGACCTGACCGTAAAACGCAACAATTGCTCTCTTCCTTAAATTGTTCTTCTGTGACCTATTCTTGCGTGCCTTTATGCGCTACATTTATTTTCTTACTAAAATCTCGGTTCGTAAATTGTCTAACGGTCTGCTTTCTACTATCTACTCTTTCAACAAATCCGTTTGCAACGTCATTCAAGCTTATATTGTCAACCCTTTCTTTCTGTACATGAAGCATCATTAGATGGTTCATTCTGCTATTTGTTGTCGTAGACCTCAAGTATGTTTTTACTTGTTTCATGACGGAGAACGATTTCTCACTGATAGCATTGGTTGCTGGCAATACAAGGAGAATCTTTGCAACTTTAATCACCTCCGACATTGCAACGTTTCTTGAATAGTCTCTGAAACATCTTCACCAGATCATAGATAGTGAATTGTGTCAATTAAAATGTAGAAACCTCTGCGGTTGGAAGCAAAAGAGACAGTTGTGCTCATTATAGTTTCAGCAGACCTCTCTTAACTCGTTTTCCAATGGCTGATTACTGATTGCTTTCAGGAGCATCCCCTGTAGAAAGACGTATTTTCAGAAATCTGGCTGGTCAAATCTCTCTTTGATACAATTCTTTTCTGTATCAAGTGCCTGAAAGTAGATCTGGCGATAATTTCGGAGTTGACGTGGAGTGGTGGGTTTCTGCATTGTCGTCATCAAGCCTTCGTGGCAGCCTCCTTTTACCAGGTAGTGTTGCATCATTAATATTGAGCTCTCTTTTCTTTTCAAAAGTCGCTCCCAGAATAGATCATAAGAAGCATCGTTACGATCTTCTGATATGATAGTGTCTGTGACACTCTGACGATTCATGTTTGTGGATTCCTTGTCTTTTGCCAATGTTTTTTTTCTCCAATTATGAAAACCTGTTTCAGTGAAACAACTTCGCCTTCGAAATCATATTGTGTTGAAGTGCTTTAATACAGGTAAAGCAAAATGCTGAGTCGGAATCTGCGTCATAGTGCAGCCACTTGAATTTGTCAAACCATGATGATTGGAAGGACCTTTTGAAATTTTGTTTTCCAAATGTCAGAGCTGGGAATTTAAAATTCTGCAGCTGGTTTGGTTCTGCCAATAACTTGATATAGGCACTTGGGTTTTCTGATACAACGCTGGTTGTTTGTTCAGACGTAGAAGTTGGTGGGTTGCGTACTTCTCCTCTCGCTAACGACTCCTTGCTCATGGTTTTATTCATCTCTACTTCATTCCTTGAGGCTCACTTCCCCCTTTGTTGTAAGCCATTTCGTTATCTTTGCCTCTGTTGGAGTCGATCGATCGGACGTTCTTTTAAACATTTCGGTCGGTGAATTGAAAACCCACAGAATACAGTATCAAAATATCAAGTACCTCTATGACTGAAAACTTTAAGATTCCTTCAAAACCAAGCGCATAAACAAATCTACCATAGAATCGAGTGAACTTGAACAAGCGGAGGGAATGCTTTATATTTATGTAAATGAATTATATAAAGGTTTCGCTTAAAGTTTTGGTAATCAATTAACAAAACAGAACTATCGATAATGAAGTGTTGTAAATTTTGATTTGCAAGTAGAGAAAGTTACTTAAGCTAATGTTTCCTGCTCTATTCAAGTACCCATTCCTATTTAAATAAGACTCGGTCATGGAAATAGACCCTTCCGGAGTTTCTTTGTGAAAATGAGAACAAGGTAGACAAGTCCCAACGAAATCGACATTACTGTAGTCAAAGATAAATCGTGTATTCTCAAAACAACCATGCGCGTTGTGAATCAAAGATAACTAGAGGTCAAGGTTTTTTTTCCTTTGTTTTATCAAATTGAAATCTAGACTCGGGATATGTCTATTATACACCTATGAACTAGCAAAAACTAATTGAAGGGGATAATTGGTTTGTTTATGGTTTGCAGTATTTTTCAAAACAAAAAGGTGAAGACCCCCCACCCAGTTGTCTGTTCCTGTATATTATAAGTAACCGTCAACCAAAACTGTCAGTTTTCAAGTTGGTCTGGCTGGCTGGCTGGCTGGCTGGCTATGTATCACGCGTATAGATCGCACCAATGGAGCTAGAGAGCTGAAGATTTCAACATTTTCTCCATATTATGTCTCAAAATCTTCTTTGTTTTTTTGAAAACTGATCCGCTAAATAGGGGTGCTCAATTTGCATGTAAGTTTTTGCTAAATTGATCCCCAGTTTGTGCCATGCAGTATTCATGTTTTCTTTAATTCAGACTTTTCAGTGATCACTACCCAACAAAAGACGAGAGAAGCAAACGTCCGTAATATTAAAATACAGAAAGAAAAAAGATTAAATTTCATTTACTTTTTTTCGCCGACTAGAATCTCAAGATTCGTGTAATGAATAAGTGACGAAAGATTTGCTTGTGAAAAGCTTTATTCAACTAACATGTGCTTATTCATACATGGAGTCTGAAATATCTCACGTTATATAGTAGTAGGAGAGTTCTAATAAAGGGAAGTAATCACTTCCTTTCCTTTGGTTTCTGCATACTTTATTACGACAATCCGTAGTGTTAGTTTGGAGTCAATTCTAACAGCAATTTGATCTGGAAGAATCAAAGCATTTCAACGGTCTTGTATATTAGAAACCGTCAACCAAAACTGTCTAAATAGGTTTCTTCAGTTTTCAAGTTGGTCTGGCTGGTTGGCTGGCTAGCTATGTATGTATGTGTCACGTGTACAGGCCGCACCAATGGAGCTAGAGGGCTAGCAATTTCAACATTTACTCCTTATTATATCAAGAAAAGACTTTTGTTTTTGTTTTTTGAAAATTCTCTCCTAAATAGGTTTTTAGTGGGGTGTTCAATTTGCAATGTATGTTTATGCTAAATTGGTCACTAGTTTGTGCCCAGCAGCATTCACGCTTGTCTTCTTTTTTTAAATTCCCACTTTTTAGTGATCACTACCCAACAAACTGCAAGAGAAGTAGCTTATTCATTGTTCACCCCTTTTCCCAATTTTATAATTGATCACCCCCAACACAGCATGCTGCCGAAAGACGTTGGTCTCGTGACGGTTTCTACACAGACCTGTCTTTTTAGATTTTAGTTGGTTTCCAAGTTAGTCAAGTTGACAGATTTCTGCAGCTTTCCCCGAAGAAGGGGCTAATGCTGTCAAAGGTTTGAAATAAGTAAGAATAGCAATATAGAACATAACATTTTGGGTCTATTTCGTTAGTCCCAACTAAACCAAAACGTTCATAACCAGTAGGAATTGATATGTTATTTCAATAGTCCGCCCCCCCCCCCCGTGTTAGGGGTTAGGGTTATCGTTTTCGTGGTGGGGACAAACTAAAAGGACCCAGCCTTTTGGGTCTTCTTCGGTGGAAAAAAGGAAGTACAACTTTCTTTTTAGGTTTGCGTACTTTAAAATTCTGTACGTTAGCTTTTGGTAGGAACTAGCGGAAAATACGCCAAAATCGAATGCTCTCTGATAATCATCTTTGCAAACAAGAGCCTCATTCTGGAAAAATTGGATATCTACTTTCTAAATCGTGGCTTATCGCATCGTATGCATCAACAATGTTCCGCACACCCTACCTGCGTGCGTTGGTACTCATGGCGAAACACGTATTCACGTATTCCAATAGATGTGTCGTTTTTTAAAAGTGTGTTTTGTGATAGAAGGTAATAATCCGCATGTCAAGTGAACGAAGAGTAGCTTGTCACGCAAACATTAAGGAAGGCAATCAAGCAATGAGAAGAGCGTTGTAATTGAGAAAGGTTGACGGAAGATAGACGAGGAGAGAGTGGGGACCGGAGATGTCGAAGAAGAAAGATGTACGAATGAAAAGAGAGTAGAAAAATCTGGGATCTTTTTCGTTACTCCACACCTAAATCTAACGTCCATAATATTAAAGTACGGAAGCCTAAAAGGGAAGGAAAGAATAAGTTGCATACAGAGAATTCTGTAACAACGTTGCTTTCTGTATGTGAAAAGGAGATTGGAATTTGGAAAGGGAAGAAACGGTAAGTTGACTGGATGCAAACGCAAAAATGACACTCCAATGTCTTTTAGCAGCATGTCGTGTTGGGGGGGATCAATTAAAAAATTGGAAAAATGGGTGATCAATGAATAAATTACTTCTCTTGCCTTTTATTGGGCAGTGATCTCTAAAAATGTCCAAACTTTCAACAAGAAAAACAAGCGTGAATGCTGCCCGGACACAAACTAAAGGACCAATTTAGCATAAACTTACATTGTAAATTGAACCCCCACTAAAAACCCATGGGGGGATTTTCAAAAAGCAAACAAACCGTTTTTTTTTTCTAAACATAAGGTGTAAATGTTTAAATTTTCATCGCTCTAGCTCCATTGGGGCAGCCTGTACGTTTAATACATACATAGCCAGCTAGACCAACTTAAAAACTGAAGAAACCTATGTGAAGAGTTTTGCTGACAGTTTTGGTTGACGGTTTCTAACAAGGGAGTTGTGTGAAAATTTAAGGAATAATAATCAGGTTTATCAGAGGAAAAAGAGAAAGAGAAAGAATCAGCTGTTGTTAAGACGAAAACCGAAGGCAGGTGTACAGTAGCTGTTAAGTCAAGACTGCTGGAAACAGGAACACGTGACGCTGCTACAAACAATAACAAAGCATTTATTCGAAGATCAAGTTGATATTTCGTCTTCTGCCTGGTACGGGAAGCAATGAGTTACAGTACTTCTAAAATCTGTTTCATGTCAGGATTATTGCTTTTCTTGGGAGGCGGAGAAGATCTCAGCAGTCCACTACTGGTAGCCTCGCAGGGGGTAGAGGGTTTCAGTCTAGAAAGTAGAACCAAGCTCTATCTCACACTGTAGTCTTTAGTTTTCAGTGGGACTTGAATAAGTTGTTTTCTGGTTCTACCATACTGCGTTATAATGCTTCTACCCTCTCCACCTCAGATATCAAAACGACAAGGTGTCACCAGGCAGGTCGATCCAACACTGCCTGTGTTTCACTTCAGGTCGGCAAGTGTACTCAAACCAACCTGTCAACAGCTCGTCCTGCAACCATCTGGCATCTCTCCCCAGCAGTATCTCCTTGTTTCCATTTCAAGGCAAAAACGAAAGTACTTATTCTGATACAACGTATCCGTTGTGTACTTGTAAAATCTAGCGTAACCATAGTATTACATCGGCATTATAGGGTACCTTTGGGAATTAAAGATGTGGATGCTCGAAGAAGCCAGCATTATCAAACTCAGTCGGCCCCACTCGCAAGCACTTTATTCAAAATGAATTATGGATGCGAAACATAGGAACTAACCAAACGAGCTGAAAACCAACTCAGAATAGCACAGAGAGCCATGGAAAGAGCAATGCTAGGGATAACTTTAAGACAGCCACAGGCAAACTGCGGCCCGCGGACCGCATGCGGCCCTTTTGACTGAATGGCACGCTTAATTCCATGAGGAAGATAACGCTTTATTAAAATTTCATCTAAGAAAAAGGGAACCTTACAAAATTGCAGTTATTCATTCTTTCTATTCTGTCGTGTATGTTTATGGAACCTTTTTTGAAGAAATGAGAAACTTCCAGGATAAATTGGACAAATGATTATTTCTTTGTTGAATTGAAAAACAGACCAAGGTGTCTAGTATGTTCTGAATCCCACTCAACAGTTAAAGAATTTAACGTTAAGCGTCATTACACAACTAAACATTCCGGGTTTGAAAGATTTAAAGCAGATATCAGAAAGCTTAAAATTGAAACACTAAAGAAACAGATCGGTAGCCTAAATACGCTTTTTTTTCTAAAAGGCAAACAGAGCTCAGCGAAATGGTGCATGCAAACTATGTTGTTTGCAAAAAAGTTCGTAACATTCTAAAAATTATTCTGACGGTGAATGTGTGAATTTGTGGCCCGGTTTATGATTATCAATATCTCATGCGGCCCGCTGCTCGAAAAGGGTTGCCCATGCCTGCTTTAAGAGATAGAAAAAGATCAACATGGATCAGAGAGAGGACTAGGGTGAAGGATATTATACAACTAATTAAGCAACAAAAATGGAGATGGGCTGGCCACCTAGCAAGAAGGGATGACAATAGACGGGGGAAAAGATTAACCGATTGGTGCCCATGGGACAGTAAACGAAGTAGGAAAAGGCCAGACACAAGATGGAGGGACGAGATAGAAAAGTTTGCCGATAAGATTTGGCAACGGTTAGCACAAGATAGGTTGTCATGAAAGAAGATGGGAAAGGCCTTTGTCCAGCAGTGGACTTATAACGGCTGATAATGATGATGATTAATCATGTTAAGTTTTCATAAAGTAAAGTTCTTTATAGAGCCGAGCCACAGCGGAGGGTCTTCGTGCCTAGGGTCAGGGCCGTCAAGAGAAATATGTATACCCGGGGCGAGACTGTTTATTGAATCAAAAACTGCGTAATATTTATTTATTTCCAAAGATCATAGAATGACTGTATGTGCACGAAACTTTTGAAAATGTTTCATGTGTAAAACACCTAAATTTTAAAATTTTACCAAAAATCATCTAATTATTGGATTTTAATAAAAAAAAAGATTTCCATACAAAATTCCGGATCATATGATTATACTATGATTATATATCCCCTCTAATTTAGTTGGTGATTTATTATACTTATAATTTTCGGATGTTGATATTTTTTACACATATCCATAGAAAAATAAATTCTGTTTATCTTTTTAAAAAAAAGGTTTAAGGAGTTCCGTACGAAAGCCTTACTTAAGGGTGAAAAAGGAAAATAAAGTAAAATATGGATCTTTTTGGCAAATTTTCAGTTTTATTTGTTTTCCCAAAGAAAAAATATCAACAAAAAGGAATTTTTTCAATAGAAATTTGTATTTGCATATATCAATTAATTCGAAATTCTTATTGATTGATGTTTTCACCGATAAAGTAAACATTGTATTAAAAAACAGTCAAATTCACATTATAATTAATGAAAATTCCTTATTCCTTTTTCTTTTTTTTTACCAAAATGTATGCGTTAATTTTTTTTCTGGCAAAGCCGTATAATATATCTGAAATCGATATTTCTACTGAGTTCCGATTCGATGCTGAGTCGACCTAGGACCAGCAGACAACCTTGTGACATGCTTGTTCTGAGAGAGTTCTACCAGCTTAAGCTTACTGAATGAACGTTCTGTTGAGGCTGCCGTTGCAGACATCATAAGAAAATCCGGAGTAATGTACAAAGATTCGGAACGATGTTTGCCAACTTATAGTCGTATATTCTGTTGAGTAAATCCATGGGTTTAAGTTGTAGTTTCCCAAAGTTGCCACGGTCTATAATAGTTTTAATGTCGATTAATTCATTTGAGAGTTCTTTGCCATTTACATCAACATTGTAAATTAGTGCAAATGACACTTTGTGGACAAAAGATTTTCCGATATAGACAACTATTGCCAAAGGAATGAAAACGTATCAGAAACTTTCTTTGCAGCTTCAAATATTCTTGTTAGACCATCAATTACAGAATCGACAATGACGTAAACAAAACATATGTCCGAAATAAAGATTCTGTATATTTGGCTGGATCTTTTGCCTGGCTTTCATCACTTCACTGGTTCTCATCAAAAGATTTCTTTCGCCTTCTCTCATTTGATTGTACTGTAGTTTAATTTCAATTTGCAGACTGTTAGCAACACGTTTTGATTCTGTCAGCAGAGTGTCAAATTGATCTCATGGTTTCTGCAGATTCTTTATTAGCATTTCAATGTTGCCCACTTCAAAATCAATAGTGGTATCTCTTGCCTCTACTACCATGTTGCAGATGTTAATGGGAGCAATAATCTTGAATCAGATAGATGACATGAGTATGCATCTGAAAGAGGACATGTATTTAATAGCTCCTGTTATTTTACTTATGGTCTTTAGCGTCAATTAAGTTTCAGAACATCCTACAGGGCCAATTTGATACCATTGAGATTTGATGCAAATGATTCCACACTATGGATTCTGGCTGACCACCGTGTAGTTGACAAACGATGCAATGATTGACAGCCTGATTGTGTAATAAGAATTTACTTTTGGACTACGGGAAAATATATTATAGACACTTTCAATTGTCCGGGAAAAGGTAATTGCTTCAATACAGCTCTCTGCTGGATCCGTGCTACACAAATACAATATATGGCATCCACATGGTGAGAAAATAGCGAGGGGATTTTCATTAAGTAATATCCTTTGTACTTCCTGGTGCTTGGCTGCAATATTGGCACCATTTTCATGATCACCTGCAATCTTTCAAAAGAATGTTTCCTTTATCAGCTTTGCAATGTCAGAGCCTGTTTTATCACAACAGTTTTCAAAAGAGTGATACCTCTATTGAATCAAACTCACAATCTATACGTTGAATGTAACGTATGATAAATGTGGTATGTTCGACATGTGCAGAATCGAGTGTTGCATCAACTATTGAATAGTATTTTGCTTTTGATCTTTCAGAATGTATATTTCGAAACGGGACAGGAGCAAAGAGAAATAAATTCATTTATTCAGCTGACCAATAATTTACATGCATCTTTTCTCCTTTTTCCTGGCTTTCTTTGACCTTTCTGACATAGGCTTCAAGTATGGGATCCTAATGAGACAGAAGTTCAACCAACCCAAGGAAGTTACCATTGTGAACATCGTCAATCAGATGAGATGTGGACCATGGAATGCTAACCCCCTTTCACCCCAAAATAAAATAATGTCAATTAGACGGTGTAAAATATTAGTCCGCTTAGCCTCCTCTTCTAAAATTTGTTTGTGCAGAAAATGTTCCATGCATCTGTCTGAATGAATTCCTTGTTCGAGCTCTCTCCATGATACATAATTCAATTTATGCTGGTTACTACGTTCATGCTCAGGAATTCTGTCACATAATTTCCTCCATTTTCCTGAGGTAGACCATCCATTCTCTGTTGTCAAAGCTGATGCATTAACTCCGCCTTTTCCAAAGAGTCGACATGGTAAATAAAATATGGCTTGTTTCTTGACTCTCCACACTAGCCAATCTCCCTCAGACATTTCACCGTTGGGATTTCTGTGTTTAAAGATGCTAACTAAAGAGGGTTGCTACTAACTAACGCTTAGAAATGTTTGGGGCAAGGGAATAAAGACCGGTTGCCAGCAAGGACTACCGTGCACACACACTCATGATCCTACATCTAGGGTACCAAAATATTTCATAGGATGTCCTCTTTCAGAAAAAGATGTTCCCAAAAGAAAAGTTGGTAAGAACTACCTCATTTGCATAAAATAAAATGGTCGTCAACACACAAAAAAACCCCACAGAATTTCATAACTCGTCTCCCAGTTGAGTACTTTAAAGGGAAAAATCATGGTTTTCAGATATGGGGAATTAAAATACACTTCATTTTATGGTAAATAATTAATTTATAGGTATTTCAGTATTTTACAAGGAAATTTCAAGTAT
This sequence comes from Architeuthis dux, assembly GCA_006491835.1. Taxonomy (NCBI): domain Eukaryota; kingdom Metazoa; phylum Mollusca; class Cephalopoda; order Oegopsida; family Architeuthidae; genus Architeuthis; species Architeuthis dux. Next base: position 133,090 of record VCCN01006683.1, read on the forward strand.
ACTTTATAGGCCAAATTGTGGATTTAATTCATGAAGGAGATACATACATATACTCAGTACTTAGATATGTCAACTAAGAGACGAGATATGGAATTCTGTTGTTTTGGGTTTTTTTTGTATGTGCTGATGTTTAGACGAAGTTGTTTTGTTTTTTAGTTTGTTCTTGAGCAGATGGTTCAGTTTTTGCTGATAAATATTCATCATTTAGCTTTTCGGAGTTAATACCCATACCTAGTAATGGCCTTTTTCCTGTGTGTTCTCGTTCATTTCTTGCTTTTCTTTCACTGAGCTTTTGTGCTCCAGAAGTCTGCTTATGCATTGCACTGATATGATTGAAACATAAAATTCTTACTGGAAAGATACTGCACCGAATAAGCACACGAAAATACGTCTTCCCTCAGACCAGCCTTTTTACCAACTGCCAAAAGAGCTAAGATTTTAGAAACTCGTTAGCTAATGTCTGTGCGTTGGTTGGCCAAACGATATCACGTGAAAATCACACAAGCACTTCCACGCGAAAAAGTTCACCTTAAATGTAATCAGTTCAATCTACCAGGAATAAGACCAGATGGTTCTGTAACATCAAAGCATTAACTCTTTGAAATCATGAAGACATTAAATGTTTATCAACTTCCCCGTGGATAGTATGTCTGAAACCTGGACATCGTCAAACTGTAATCTTCTTTGGAGGTCAGCACCCAGCTTGACCCGTTCACTCTTGATTTTCGGAATGGGAGCCTTTCTCCTTACACGCGTGATCACACACACGCAACATTATAACGGACACGCACACGTGTATTTTCACATACACGTATATACACCTGCACACGTATATACTAGGGGATATAAACTTGAATTTGATAAATCTACACTTCAGCTTTTTCAAATAAAGTTATTAATAGACATTCCCTGTTGCCATATTAACTACGAAGCAGGAAGTGGGTTAGAGAGCAGTCAATGAACAGGAAACATAAAAGTGGAAAAGGGGCAGTCACGCATATTAATCAATCAACGTGTTAATAGTCCAAATCTTTAAGCATGGTTCGTGGGCACCCAGATCACTCATGGTCCCCGGTGCTCCTCCCCGCTTGTCCCACTCTCTAATCGGTCCTGCCTAGTGCCATTTTTCCTTACTGACCCAAGAAATCACGACCGTCGCGAGATTCTCGCACATGGAAAATCGGTGGCGTTCCACACTGAATGGAAATCCACAGCTCCGCACAGAATGGAAATATTCTTGCTATCATTAAACCCCTTCTTAAATCTTACTGCTAACAGCAGAAAAGAATAATGTGACCATAAGGCCGAATCACAATTCAATATTAGACTTAACAATTAAAGACCCAGAATAAAAATATTAAACCACAATCAACTACTTCCCGTAGAACAACACTTCAGACTAACAGGCTACGATTTTAATAGAGACGCTAAATGCATCATCATTGAAAAAATGGGAAATTACATACATAACAAAGACACAGTGATATTGGAAACACATGAAGACAGATGCATTTCAAGCTCGCACCGAATGGACTAAACAGTAAACCACTCGAACAACATTTAAAACATCGGGCAAAAACTAACTCGTCACTACAATTCGAATAACAACTGCACCACCAACGACTCCACATAACCCATTTACACTTGATACTTGATGTTTTTTCATATATAGACTCGATTACAATGTGTTTGAAAAATAATGAAAATAATGAATAATCCATCACCTTTCAAAAAGATACCGTTCCTACTGATCTACCAAAGATTGTTGTCTCACCAATATACACAAACTTCGCTATCTTTCGTGACGCCTATTTCCAATTTGTACATTTATTTCTCAATTTTACTTTTACATTCATGGTTAATTTTTAATTTTTAATTTGTATTCCTCACTATATATGTTTTCTTCTTTTTATTACACAACTTTCTAGATTATGACTATTTCCATTGTTTATTTTTAAATGTATTCTTATTTTTATTTCTATTTTCTTATATTCATAAATTTCTTATGCGTATATTTGTCTATTTATTTTATGATTATACTAGTATATTATTTTATCATATATTTTTTAAATATTATTATTATTATTTTTATTCTTATCCTTACTGTTTCTCATTTTTATGTACTTATTGGTTTAGTACTTTTTATTCAATTTCTCCCTATTAATTCATTTTATTTATTTGTATATGTATCTTTTAATCTTATTTTATTTTATTTACCTATGTTGATGTGTGATATTCTATGAATTTAATTCAGAAATTCAGAGAATACGCGAATTCGTTCTGAAAACTGCTGACCATATATTATCAACACATTAACTCCATACACACCCATACGCACACACACACACACACACACACACGCGCGCGCGCACTCAACACACACACGCACAAAACACACATTCGCACATACATATACTCGCACACTCGCACGCACTCACACACATGCACCAGACACTTTACAACACATAGACATTAATGACCAAAGGATGCCATACAACAAATGACCAGATAAGTTCTATCCATAGGACACAACTATGTACGCCCCCCACCTAAAGTCTGGCAGACTACACAGATTAGGACTAGTCAAAACTAAAGCTATAAACAACACTTCTCCTCCCACACCACACTCACCGACACACTCACACGCACTTTCACCTCCTCAGACACACACACACACACACGCGAACACACATACACAACATAATCAACAACAATAAACATTCATGGCTCGAAA
>VCCN01006683.1:192309-226706 GCA_006491835.1 Architeuthis dux
TTAATTGCGCATGTGCGAACTGAATGTAGTACGGACTTTTGCTACTACTCTTTATGGGCAGTACCATTTGTGAGCCAGTATGTCGTTACACAATGTAACTTTGAAGGAAACTAGGCGTTAGCATAAGTAATTTTTTATGGTCAAATTCTCTAAACACTTTCGTAATACGTGGAGCTGTAGTTAGCAAGCTATTCTGTTAGAGCATTACCACTGTAGTGAGTTCGACCCTATTTGGATGCCGAATTGTGTTTCACTTATCTCAGATGATCAAAGTGTCATCCGATGTCACACGACGGTATTCTGATAACCTATCGTTATAATCACAGGGGACACACACGCGCGTGCGCGCACGCACACACACACACACACACACACACACACAAATACACGCGCCTCTCAAAATTACAACGAACCAACCACGGAGTCGTGAGTTCAATTCTGGGCAATTTACGTTTACACCAGCTCGATTGCAGAGAAATGCGGTGCTATACGGTCAAAGGGGGATTTTGGTGGTTTTAAGTTCAAGCCCTGCGGATAGACACAAAAACAAAATAGTTAGAACAACGTCATATCCCTATCGTGGAGTATGAAGAAACCAAAGGCTGTCGTTCAAATCTCCCTGATGTTCTGGGGATGATGAAAATAAACATGATTTTTTTTTATAAATCAATCTGTATTATTATTGGATGAAATATTGTAACACACCACTTTTGATTAAATTTTACTAGTTTTTATCTTCATCCTAATTTTAGTTGTTTGTATACAACTTAATAATTCGGGCCACTGTTTCTATGGCTTCGAATAACAGTGCAATCGGAAATAAAGAGTAGACCGTCGGTGAGAATCGAACTCACACCCTTATTGCCAGGGGGAGACTAGTTTACGCCTAGCTGCTTAAAAAAGGTAAAAACTAGTCAAATTTAATCAAAAGTGATATGATTTTACATATTCAACTACGACTCTTGTTTGAAATGTGTTTTAAAAATATTGGTCGTTGACGTTGTCTTTACCTAAGCATGTGTTCCGCAGTTCTGGAATTACTCTATTTTTTAAAAGTGTCTGGTGGATAGAGAGAGGCGTGTGTGTGTGTGTGTGTGTGTGTGTGTGTGTGTGTGTGTGTGTGTGTGTGTGTGTGTGTGTGTGTGTGTGTGTGTGAAACGAACAATTGTTTGAATTTTAATTGTCTGATATCTCAAAAATGAAACATTGACCTAACGATCATTTTGAAAATTAATACGCTTTTCCATTCATTGGCTATTGAAAACACACACACACACACGCACACACTCTCATGCTAGCACACGTATAAAAAAACTAACTTCTAATTTCTTTTCAATTCAATTCAAAGCAGGTAAAAAAAAATGCCAGTTTGCCTACGAAAAGGAAATAACTTTTAAAACCATTTTTTGTTTTTACCGAAAAACCAACAATTTGAATTTTGGGGGAAAAAAAATCCTTCTTCTTTTCTTCTCTCTCCGTAAGTCCGTAATCCTAGCGAGCGGTGACAGCCCCCCCCCCTATTCCCGCCGAGGGGGCATGCCCGGGCAATGTTACATTTTCCACTCCAGTTATTTAACCAATTTTCTCTCCCGTCAACAAGCTAGCTCGATATTAACGTCGACGTTTCGACCAGAGACTTTGCTGAAAGAGATGACTTGTCAGTTGTCACATTGTCATAAAGAAGACTTTCTTTTTTTTTTTTTACACACACTAAAAAAAAAATCGATTCATTTAGCTGTAGCACAAGACAAGCATAATTTTCCCCGTTATAAGGTTCAACGACAGACCACCTGCGCTTCAACAGAAACGGATAGTTAAAAACGAGAAAACATTCGCCCGACCACACTCCTACTACCCACTCTCCAATTCAGGCCGTTCCTTGTATTCACAAGTACCTCCTGTACTATACTGCGTCGCAGTGATAAGTGAAGCTCGGGTCTATCGGGCAACTGAGATGTATTATATACGTTGATGATTATTAGTAAACTGCCAACTAGAGTGGTCTCCCTTGTTGTTCACTCTCCACCAAATTCATTCAGGTCCCTTCAGACGTCGGCGTGAAGTGCGTGCTGCGTGCACACACGCCTCTAGTTGCTCGTTAAACACTAAAAGGAAAATATAATATTTACAAATATCAAATCTGGCTGTCTACCCTTATCTCTACAACCAATCCACCTTTGGCTAACTATTTTGCTACCCGGATTAATTTCTCCTCTCACTTTTATATTTTTCTTACTTTTTAAAGAATTTATTTGTTCAAGTAGTGTGGACCGTGCGGTTCGCCAAACTTGGATTGGTCCTCTAAAAGACTTTTTTGCATAAAAACAAGAAAGGTCCATCTCTAGTTTTTAAGTTTCCTTTTACCACAAATCGAACTTAGATCTGTTATTTTTTTTTTTTTTGTTTTAAAGTTCTTGACGGTCTTTTTAATTTAATTAATAATTTGATTTCGTTAGACTTTTTTTTTAGTAATTTTTTTTTCTTTTTTAATTTAAAAATTTTTTTTAAAATTTTTCTCAACTTTTCTGTGGACCATGGTGTTAGCTAAACTTAGATTAAACTCATTATGTTGTTGATTACACGATTGTCTCGCTGCCACCCACGGGTGTTGGTTTCAGTTTCGTTTCTATATTTATGTTTTATTAGTTTCTTACTACCAACCGGGGCTGTCCCGGCGGGGGGCAGGGCCCTACTCAATGCTATACCGATGGGTTTGTACAACCCGGCCACGGATGATGTTGTTGTATTAACCAAGGACAACTTCTTGGAGACCGTAACCGGTTCCTCGACGATATGGTTTATTGAGTTTTACAACAGCTGGTGTGGACATTGTATGACTTTTGCCCCAACTTATAAAGAGATGGCAACAGACTTAAAAGGTAAGTAAAAACCGTTGTTGTTCTTTTAAATAAACATGTATTGTACAGTTGTACACGCTTACGCATATTGGTCCTCTCGTTAAACCGATCTTGTGTCAAGTTTTCCGTCGTGGGGTGGCAACATCTTGACAGAGTAGCATCCTGGTTTGTTTGTTTGTGTTGATTATTTTTTCGTGGATTTTCTTTTTAATTCATATTTTTGGTACAGTTTAGGGTTTACTTTTTTTATTATTAAAATCGTATCTTATTTAAATTCGAATTACTTTAATTTTCAAGATGTTTGTTTAATGTTTATGGATCTATCTAAGGACCATCTCTAACGATATCCTATCCTGTGTACTCTAGTGTATACACATTGTAACAATAATCGTTATTAAATGTTCTCTCAGTCTCTTTAGATGTTTGTATTGTAATAATAATACAATGTTTTTATTTTATAATCATGAAGTTATTTTCATTTTATTTTTGAACAACTGAATTCTTTTTGCACAATATGTCAAACATGTTTTACGTTTCTCTGTAGATTTTAACACATTTTTAAAACTACCTAAAAGCAAAACATTTATCTCTCTCTGACTCTTGTGTATGTGTGCAACATTATTTACGTTTTATTTTGTTATCTTTGTTGATGAGCAACATTACTTTGATTCCCCCCAGATCTTTGGTAAACAAAACACTTTAAAACAATTGTGTTTTATTTTGTTTTTAAAAATCGGCAGTTGAATGAATGATAAAAGATTTCAGTTCTAATTTACGTTTTAAATCTTTTTTTTTAATAAGTAAACGTAAATATTTTCCCTTCGTTAATGTGCGACCAAAAAAGACATGGACATTTAAATGTAAATAAATATATGATGAGGGAATTTTCTAAAGTGAATCTCTCTTTCTGGTTACTAAATGTAACGGAGATCACGGCCGTTCGCTGCCAGTTTCCCAGGGAGGGGCAAAAAAGAATGTATTCCGGGCGGGGGCAAAAAAGATATATCCGGATGTTGGTTGTCAAGTAACGGACTAGGGAGTGTCTAAGCCGTGATTCATCCTAAGCTGTCACTGTTCATAGTGACTCCTTGATCTTCGGCCTCTGTAAGGTGCAAACTTTCAAACACGCTGATCCAGGGGAGGGTAAATGCCCCGTTTGCACCCCCCCTATGACTGAGATGTGTAAAGTCAGTTAGTTAGTTAACTTCATCTGATGAAGATCGGAGATTATCCGATCAAACAGTTTGTTTTGGATCATCAAGTCCTCTTTCTTCTCTTTTTCTCTGGGACGAGTTATTGTTGTACCTTATCCAATCTGAATTAAACTTCCCCCCCCCCTCACACCGAGGGGTCCCTATTTTTTATCTTAATATTTTCTTTTTCACTGAATTGCTTTTTGTATTATTTACGTACGCAGTCTATGCATTTGTATTATTTATGTGTTAGATGTCTGTCTGACAACATATTGCATGTGCGTAAAAAAAATAATAATAATATAGTTATGAATGATGAAACAACTGACAATAAAATACATGAAGTCCATTTATTTCTGTACTGTACTCAAGTTGAACTTGTACTTACTACTACTACTACCTACCTACTACACAATTCATCAGTATACTAGTTGTTGACAAATGGATTGGTGTATACGCAGGGATGCCAAATCAGCCAGTTTTCGGCTAGATCAAGCCGATCGTCCCCCAATTTAGCCGATAAAAATCTGCGATAGCATATAGCCGAAGATTGGGCCTTTTAAAAAAATAATTAGCCGATTTTATTTTATTTTATAGCTAAGTCAAAACATAATCTATTCAATATTTTAGCCGTAAAGTTAGTGGGGAAAAGTTAGCCGATTTTAGCCATCTTTTGAAGAGGTTTTAGCCGAAGAAATCAAAGTATGGGTCAAGTTTAACATTATACGTACATTGTAAATCGGTCGCCCCCTGTATAGCCAATTCACTAGCTTTCTCTAAAAAAACGAAGAATTTCAGGAAGAAACGAAGGTCAGGGTCAGTCAAAGCAAATCAACTACATAGAAAAAATATTTTTCATAATGTTTTACTCGAGATCGCTAAACTTTTGCTTTGAAAATATTTTTGGAGTGAAATACTAACATTTCTTTTTTTCAAATCCACTACAGATCTGGTAGGTTTAAAAGTAAATGTACAATTTTTATTAATAATTTGTTCTGGACTCTTAGTGTATGGTTATTTTAAGTGGGCTTTAAATTAGTTTATAACATTTTTTGGAAAAGATTTAGCCGATTTTAGCCATTTTTTGAAGCAGTTTTAGCCCGAAAAAAATCAAATTGTAGTTGGCAACACTGTGTGTACGTGACTTTAACTCATCTTCTCTTGTTTTTTCGTACGTAATTCTGTGAAGACTTCCGATTGAAGTTAATTTTATTTGTCGAGTAAAAAGACTAAAATTAAACAGTTTAAAAAAAGTCTAGACTATGTTTTGCGTATGATTGATTATTTCGTAAAAGGAAACATATTTAGTAGTTTTTAAGTTACTTAAAACAATTACACTTTTTTTTTTCGACACGTTTTTAGTGTGAAGACTCACTGAGAGTGAAAAGAAAAGTTTTTTTTCTGTAATTTGGTGGGGGCCGTGCACTCTGCTTGCTGATGTTCTGTTGTCAAAGACGAAGAAATGGTTTATATATTCGTGAAGATTGTACTAGGGTGTGTGCTACAACGGAAGCCGGGTGCTTGAGCAACAAACTTCTTATCCAGGTGTAGTCAATGGTATTTCAACTTGTTACTCGAATTCTCTTGTAGATTTGTTTGTAGTAGTAGTGTCTGACGGACGGACGGACGGACCCTCACAAAATTAAACTTCGAGGGGGAGGGAAGTCCACAGACCTTTTTTTTCTTAGGGCCGGCCGATCAAAGGGGCCTTAAGCTGAATTTGATTTGCCCCCCCCCCCACCGCTTCTTGACTTTTGGAGACCCTCTGGTGGTCACGGGGTCCTAAGCAGTGTTGCCAACCCAAAAAATATTTTCGCGCTAGTTTGACTGCCAAAAGGCGCTAAAATCTTTTTAAATGGTTAAAAACGATGAAAATAGTCAAAAATAGCCAGAAAATGGCCCAAAACAGCCAAAATGTTTTAGGCGCAAACGCGCTAATTTAGCGCTTTTTACATTGCCAAAACAAGAAACGCTCTGAATCTAGCGCGAAACGCTCTAAATCGGCAACACTGGTCCTAAGCAACCCCCTTAGTTCGCTTATGCCGAATGCTTAAATGTTTTAAAAAGAAAAAGTTAATTAGAGGATTTAATTTGCTCGTTCTTTGTGTAGCTTTTGTTGAAACTCCTCCCCACTTTTAACAACAAAATAATTTAATTACTACACATTCACACACCTACCTTAATTTAAACTTGTTTGATTAAAGACACTCAGACTGTTATACGTACGTGCTTTCATAGAAGTTAGAACTAATCTTTGGATTGTATGTATTAACAGCCAGGTGCTTAGCTGAAGGGGTGCGGGCGATTTTAAATCGCCCCGGGGCCCCCAATGGATGCCCCCCCAGCTTTATAAATACTGCATTTCTACTAACATTATACAATAACGAATCTCACTAAATGTTGGAGGGGGGCCCTCAAGGAGCCAATCCCCCGGGTGCCCAAATCTCCAGCTATGCCCCTGTTGACAACATCCCTTTTGCTTTTGAAGAAAAAAAAAGATACACACATCAACAGTTATTCATTCATTCATTCATTCAACTTTGAAAAAGTCACATAAAATAGCATTTGGGAACAAATGAAAATAATAGTCACACGATCCGATCAAGAGGTTCTGAGAAATTTTACCATTTTTAAAAAGTAATCTTCTTAAAACCTGTCAACAGATTTTTCTTTTATACTTTATTTTTCGTTCCGATATTAATACCCAAAGGTTTAAAAAGAACACGTTGACGAGAATAACTTCAACTAGACAATTCTTTTTTTTTTTGTTATTCAAACTATTCTAACAAAAAAAGAAATACTGGTATCTATCAAACAACAATCGATTATTTATGTATCCTTGTTTTAACAAGTAAACAGGTGACAAATTCCCATGTACATCAAAGCTTTCTCGATTTTGATTTGATACCCAATATAAAATTTCCTAAATGTCACTGTCCACTTCCTCTCTTGACCTAACAACGCGAGCTTCATTTTCAACTGATCTGACTTAACGGTTTACGTTAAACTTTAGCATTTATTTTAGTGTGGATAAAGTATACAATTTGTATATAAAAGCACAAATCAATATTCTTATTATTTACACAACCTAAGCCTTTAAACATGTAATGGAAAACATTAGCGTTAACAGTGGTGTAATAAAAATCGTTTACATCTGTTGATAGCACTACATATTCCGGTAAATCTATTCGATAGTCCCACCACTCTATTGCTAAAAAAGAATTTTCTGATGATATTCAATCTACTTCTGTTGACTTCCACCGTATATGCATGGCCTCTCAGTCCCTTGTACTCCCTTTTAGTAAAAAAAAAAAAAAACATACATTACTAATTCTATACCACGCATAATCTTAAACAATTCTAAGCCCCCCTTTTTTTTCTAATAATGTTAAATGAGTTAGGGTTGACATTGTTAGAAACCTATCCTAACTCATACTTTTAAATTCTGGTACTAACTTAGTTGCTTGCTCGTCTCTGGACTTTTTTCTAAAAGATCTTTCTCAACTTTACAAAACAGCCGAATCTTTCTTCTTCTTCTTTCCACTGCTGGACAAAGGCCTTTCACATCTCCTTCCATGACCACCAGTGTCACGTCTTACCGGCAAACCTTTCTAACTCGTCCGACGTCCCTCCATCTTGTGTCTGGTCTTTACCTGCTGCGTTTACTGTCCCATCCCATGGGCAACAATCGGTTAGTCTTTTCCCCCCATCTATAGTCATCTCTTCTTGCTAGGTGACCAGCCCATCTCCATTTTTGCTGCTTCACTCTAACCCTCCCTCTGATCCATGTTGATCTTTTTCTATCTCTTAGAGTTATCCCTAGCATTGCTTTCCCTGTGCTATTCTAAGTTGGGTTTCAGCTCGTTTTGTTAATTTCCATGTTTCGCATCCGTAAGTCATGGCTGGTATTATACCTTACGCTTTAAGCACATTGGCAAGGTGCTCTTTAGAATGTCTCTATTTATACCAAATGCTTTCCAACCTATCGTTATGCATCGTTTTATTTCGCAGTTATAGTCTTTCTCTAGCTTTATTACCTATCCTAGGTAGATATATTCTTCTAGAGCTTCTCCTATCTTTATGGCCTTTTTCGAGACTTTGTCTTTGTTTTGTTCATCTTTAAGCCTACCTTTTTACTTTCCCTATTTAGATCAGTTAACATGTTTTGTAATTCTTCGGATGCTTCCGATGTCATGGAAATTTCATCGGCGAATCTTAAGTGGCTCACTCAAGTATTCTCCATCTATGTTTATTCCAATCCCCTCCCAGCCAGTTTTCCGAAAGATGCTTTCAAGGCTCGCTGTAAATAGTTTAGGTGATATTGTATCCCCTTGTCTTACTCCTTTGGCCATCTTCATCTTGTTTGTATCTTTGGATAAAATAAAGTGCATTTTCAGGGTCTTCTTCGGAGTAGTTATTGTCTTTTCTGTCACTATATTTATAAAACTACTTGCACTTTTCCTTTTTGTTGTTTTTAGCGCACCAAATTTGTTGTGACTCTTGTCACAAGTTTTTCGAATATAAACAAATTCCTTGTCGTCTGTGTCTCTTCCAACTGTTCTGAGAGGGGGAGGGGGAGGGTTTCTATAAAATCGATTTGAAAATCGTTGGCCAAGGCTGAATTTTAATAGAAAAAAAAGAAAAGAAAAAATATATTTGGAACAGTTTTCTGTCGATAGCTACGCGAAAATCGATCAGCAAAAATATATTTACAAGCGTCGAACATTAATGAAGAAAGAAGATAATGGATAGATCTAAGTGTATTTATTTGCTGAGATAAAATGTTACCTTCCGTCGGGACGGGAATATATGCACAGGGAGGGGCATAGCTGGGGATTTGGGGGCCCGCGGTCTTGGCTCCCTTCCAATTTTAATGAGATTTGTTATTGTATACTGTCAGTAGAAATCTAGTAGTGGAACTACTATTCATAAAGCTTTTAAGGGGCACGGGGCGATTTAACCCCCCCCCCTTCTCAGCTATGATGATTGTATGAACGAAAACTAAAAAAGGCATTAATCTGAAAAAATAAAATAATGTAAAAATCACCCCAGCAGTGATATTTACTTTAAAAAAATACTTAGTGTTTTTTATGACGAGAATCGACCCCCTTATCGTAAATCGTACCGAAAGCAAGCTATAAAGATAGCCTCCACTTTATCTTCTTTTCTTAAAAATTCGTTTTATCTACCTACTTCTATATAGCCTTGAAAAGATAAAAATAGTACCGCAAAAAAAAAAGATATATGGCTTAACAATTGACACGTTTACGTTTAATATTTAGCCAGTGTTCAGTTTCATCCGTGGTCTACTGACCCTTTTGGACAAAGTGGACAGCTCCCTTCTTTTTATTTGTTTTACTATACAGTTTTAGATTTTTAAAACATTTGTTATTCTGCCTAAAATAAACTAGGGGTGTTCTTCTAATTTTAAGCCATAAAGTTAGGGTTGGCTGAATTTGGTTAAAGTTCGCTTGCCAATGTGAACGTGAACATTGTTTGTTCAGCTCGCAACACAGGCGAATGAATGAATGAATGAATGAACGTAGCAAAGGAAAAACAAGGAAGGAAGGAAGAACGAACAACGTGCGTGTGATTAAAACTGGTTGTATGTAGCAGTTGTAGTACTAATTTAGTTACACGTACAGCGGTGATGCGATAGTGGTGCACAGCGTGAACGAGAGGCCTTCTTCTGCTGGTCTATATGATCAAGGTTTGTTCCACACACACCCATGTGGGAGAAATGGAAAGCATTTTAAAACTTGGACAAAAAAGAGCTTTTTTTTTTTTTTTTTTTTTTTTTCACGTTCAATCAGTATTTGTTTTAAAAAAAAATTTTTTTTTTTTTTTAAAGTACGATGGCCCTGTATCAACAATAATTCAATTTCAAGGTCAATATCTGAAAGATGAATAAAATTTGATTGATGTGATAACGATGGTCTTTTGTTATTGGTCGATATCGCGTAGTGGGGGGATGAAAGACCAATTTTTCTAAAGAGCTAGCGAAGAAGAAGCTCTCATTCCGAAGGTACAGATCCATTTCTTTTTGGGGGGACAGTGTCAATCACATGACTTACCCTAGGATGAATTAATGTTTTTTTTTTTTTGTTTAATGTTTTGTTTCGCAAATATATCCGATGGGTCCCCAAAAAAGATTTTGTTGTTTTCTGAACCCGTGGAAATAAATCATCTTTGATTCTAGTGTCTCGTGTATTCGTACATTTTTTTGGGGGGCGGCAAAAATAATAGTAACAAGCCTGGCTGCTCCAGAGTCAAACTCTGCTCCTACTTCTACTTCCTTGCGTAATTATACTATACATTTACGAGGTATGTAAGACTTGTCAGTTTAGCGCAGGTGGTAACGCTCCAGGCTAACGATCACTAAGCCTAGGCCATGAGTTCAAATCACTGTAGGGGAATGGGGATTTTACATATCGGTTTACTCCCCTATTTTTGGTGAGGATTGTTCTTGTTCTTGTTACATAGGAAAGTAAAGTCGATCGACTCTGTTACTAACTATTATTTTCTGATGTTGTTAAAAATTATGAAACCGTATACACAGATCTTTCGTACTGTTGTCCTTATCTTAGTTGTTCTATTTACTTAACATTTCATTTCGGCCTTTGTACACTACGGCCTTCCTCGGGTGTGAGTGTCGTAAATAGGGTGGGTTTCTGGAAGGTTGACGACTGAATGAGGACATTCTGCCCCCCGCACATCGAAGGGGGCTACCGTCCCAGCACCCCAGAGGCCCCTTCCCTCCCATTTACAACCTCACCTCTTCTACACGTCGTGTAGAAATGAACAAATAAGATGAGGACAAAATATCTATTGATCTAAAAAATTCAGATAGAAATTATGAAAAGACAAAGGTATCGCCACACAATATGATAGGTTTCAGCTAAAATCGGCGAGGAAGGGGTTGTAAGACAGTCGTTCTTAACCCGGGGTGTACGCACCCTTAAGTGGTGCGCAGGGTTGCAACGGAAATTTTCGCAAATGTACCAAAAGCTTCAGCCAAAACGTACCAAATCGTCGATAAATGTACCAAATTTTTAAAATACTGATAAATTAAAAGAAATTAGTCAAATTTAACTCAAATGCTAAAAAACTGCCTGGTTTTAATCTTTATTTTCATTTGAATGGAGCTTTTCTTTCATCTTAGACTCTATTTTGGGGGGAATTTTAAACTGATTTCGGCATTAAATGACCCATCAAGGGTTGATATGCCGCTAAACAAATAAATCAATCTTTCATCTTGTTTAAGTTCTTCTGACGGGTCCCACTTAGTACAGTCTGCAAGTAGTCTTTTTGTGTACACAAATTGAAACGAAATATATTTCAATATTTCGCTCGTCTATTAAAGAATATATAGAATTGAAAAGAAATTGCGGAAATGTACCAAATATTCCGAGCGTAGTACCAAACGTATCAAAAGTACCAATTCGGTACGAACGTACCCAAAGTGGCAGCCCTGGTGATGTGTAAGGCAATTTTGAGTGGGTGCGATGAGAGGGTGACAAAGTTAATTGAGAAAAACCAACAGCAGCCAACACATTAAATGGTTTTATTAGTAATAATCTTCATACAGACTTTTTCAATTTTGGCATCTGATAAATTTTAACATCTTGTTATTTACACTTTTTAATATCAGCTTTGCCAATTTTTTTTTTTTTAAATTTAAATTAATTAATTTAATTTAAGAGTTAAGATTAAAGGGAGAATGCGAGAAAGGTTTTGAAATTTCGAAGGGGTGGAATATGGAGGATTGAAAAAGGTTAAGAACCACCGGGGTAGAAGAAAAAGATAAAGCAAATCTTGGAATGTTTGCTGAAATTGGAGGAAAAAAAAAATGATTATTTTAATTTTTAGTTTTATCTCGTAAACCTCGGCAATTCCCAAAGTGTGTGCCGCAGCTCCCACTGGTGCGTGATATTCAAAAATTTCAATAATTCTTGGCAATCGTAATTCAATGTGCTGATGCAGGATCACAATGATACAGAGAGACATCTAATTGGCACATCTTGAATCACTCTGTCCATCTAATGTTTGATTATGTAGGGATTATTAAAAGAAGAAAAAATATATAACTTTTTTATGAATTTGAATTACATGATTAATTTTTTTTTCACCTAACCTAACCACATGAATGTAAATGCAATTGTTCAGTAATTTCTGACTTGTGGTGTCGTGAAAATTACTTATATACTTGACAAATTTCAAATCAAAGAAGCAGACAACAATACCCCGAAACCCTAAAATCACTGGCCATTTTGAAAGGCGCAAGGTAACAATAGCCCGGGAAAGAATTTGATGTTTTGTTTCACTCCATAATTTGACAGCTATATTTCTTAAAAAATTATATATTGAGCTATTGAATAGTTTGGGGCCTGGTAGAAAGAATGTTTTCTCTGTTCTTCTTCTTTCGTCCACCACCGAAACATCCAATTGGACCCATGCAGGTCACAAGTTTAGACCTGCCAGCCAGCTCACCATGTTTGAGAGTCTTGAGGCACACAATTTCACCCGAGGGCCTCAGAGCTGGACAGCAGGTCAGAATATGTTCCAAAGTCAGCCTTGAACCACATACGCAGGCATCAGATGTTTCAGCACCAATCTTTTTCATGTAGGATCCTGTTTTGGTGCAGCCAGATCGTATGCGGTTCAGATTGATCCAAGCTCTGCATGGGAGGTTGTGTCCAGGGGGGGATTTGGTTGGCTCAGTGATATACTTGTGCAGATGGGATGGCACTTCAGGTCATTGCTGTTTCCAGCGTTCCATCACCCAGCCTGGGCCAAGATCAGCTGAGGGGTCCTCCACGGAGGAGAGGAATTGACTTTAATGATTTCCTTTTTGTTGTGATTAGTCGAAAACAGGGACACCACGGGAAGGTTCACAACTTGTCCCCTTTTATCTGTTGAGGAAAAAGAAAAGAAACAAACTTTTAGAAAAATCTTTTTAATGTAGATTAATACTCGTTTTATTTGTCTCTTTACTTTATTTCTGTTGTTAACTCTCTTTTGCCTCATTAGTTTGGTTCTAAGAGTGTTTCACTATCAATTTCAACCAGGATAGAAATGGAGGTACACAGGGTATACAGGGTATACCTACTTCTCAATTTCCAGTTTTTTTGTATGTTTAATGGAGACAATAGAAAATTACCATATACCTAGTTTCCAAAACCAAGCCTTACCATATATCTAGTACCAAAACCAAGCCTTACCATATATCTAGTTTCTAAAACCAAGCCTTACCATATATCTAGTTTCCAAAACCAAGCCTTACCATATACCTAGTTCCCAAAATCCATTTTCATCACTGATTTCGACATTAATATTATCAAACTCCAGGACAGTCAGGAGTTGACTTTGTTTTCCTACCGTAACAAGAACAATCCTCACCAAAATTTGTGGTGTAAACCGATATGTAAAATCTCCATTTCCCTACCGCGATTTGAACTCACAACCTAGTGATCACTAGCCTGGTATTTTACTGACTGAGCTAAATTGACAAGTCTTAGATATTAACAAAAATTGATCTTACAGATACGCATTGGCTTATTTCATTCTAATAAATAAATATAGAAACAAAATCTTTTTTATTTATTATATATACAATACAAAAGTTGCAGTAATCATCTTCAGTCGGAATAGAAGTAGGAGTGGAGTTTGACCCTGCAGCATCCAGTCTTGTTATTATTATTATTATTATTATTATTCCTATTACTATCAGGCATTTTCCAATTTAAATTTGAATGTCATCTCGTATAAAATCTTTCTCTTCCATACACAGTATCATTATGTTGGAAAAAAACCATTTATTTATATAGAAATTTGTTGAGAAATCTCACTATAATTGGTTGCGTGTTGTTGGGGAGGTGCTGCTGTGGGTAAATGTGGTACTTGGGGGGGGGGAGTGGAACTTAACCGCTTGAATAAATAGCGTTGAGCCATATTTTCCACTCCAAACTTTCTGCCTGTTTAGTGCTTTCTGCTTTTTATTTTTACAAAATGCAATTATATTTAAGCTTCAGAACTCGTTCAATTTTTCTTGAAAAATCATAAACTAGTCGTTCTAAAACAAGCCTGGCTGCTGCAGAATCAAATTCCACTAAATATGATAACTTGTCCTTATATATGTATGGATTTGTCAATTTAGCTCAGTTAGTAAGACTGCAGCTGAGTAATCACTAGTTTGTGAGATCAAAACACGGTAGGGGAACGGATTTTTACATATCGATTTACACCTCAAATTTTGGTGAGGATTGTTGTTCTTGTTATGGTAGAAAAGTAAAATCAACCCTGACTTTGTCTTGGAGTTTGACAATACAAATATTATCTGACTAACCTTTAATTAGATCAAACTACACACACACGCAATAATGCAATGCGTATTTATATATGTATATATTCTTTGTTCAAATGGTTCTTCAGACGATTGAACTTCTTGTTGTTTGTGTTGTAAACCCGACATTTCGGACAATCCATTCTTCGGCCTTCTTCAGGTGTAAAATCCGAGTGTGATTAGGTTAAATAGAAGTTATTTTTAAAGGGGGGTAGCCCTTATAGCGCAGAGCCCGGGTGTTTCTGTATCTTTGTCTTGTCGGGTTTAGGTCTGTTGAGAAGTGGAAGCCACATCATGTTGAACTCCGCACTTGTCTGGCTAATGCATTTAGTCGACTTTTTGATGTGAGCTGCTTCTTTGATTTTTCTCTGCTTCCAACATCGTTCTCTATCAATGATCTGGACTTCCTAAAATATATTTTTTGTTCTTATTGATTTTGTGTGTAACACTTTTCAATGAGCACACGGTTACACTCTGATCTTAGGCAGACGTGAGAATCCCTGTTTTTGGCACAGTTCCAAGTGCCCTTACTATTATCAGCACTATCCTAACCTACATGATCCACAACTTTCTCAGCACCCAGGCTAGGTCCTGGTACTTTTCCAGCTTCTTTCTTCCCAGAGTAGTTTGATTTCTACTTTCCTTTGCTTTGTGATGATACCATTTGTCTACATGGCCGAACTCTAGTCATTTGTACAGTTCCCAGTGTATGACTGTTGCTACTCTGTCATGCCTATTGTACTCTTTCTTGGCCAGTTAACTATATTCGCTGATTATATTGTCTCATCTATTTGTCGACAGAAGCAACATTTACTGTTTGTTTGGGTATTGTCAATTTTCGCCTTGATGTAGTTTGTTCTATGATGCCATGATAAGGGATTCTGTTTCTTTCTTCAGGTGTCCTCTGTGCAACCATATCCATGAATGTTTGTCAGCGATATTTCTATTTGGTATATAAATTACTCGTGGAATTTTTCTGTTCCCATTCTTTTTGTTGTCGTGCTCTTTACTATTTCCGCCAGTGTTGCCAACTCAAAAAATATTTCCGCGCTAGTTTGACTGCCAAAAATGGCCAAAAACCACCAAAAGGATGCTAAAAATAGCCAGAAAATGGCCAAAAACGGCGAAAATGTTTTAGGCGAAAATGCGCTAATTTAGCGAATTTTGCACTGTCAAAACAAGAAACGCGTTAAATCGAGCGTGAAACGCGCTAAATTGGCAACACTGACTTCCGCGTGTACTACCTTTTTATTTCTTGTTGCACTGTGTTTTGAGTGTTTTTTTAATTTTTTTTTTTATTTAAAAAAAAAAAAAAATCCTCATGCTTGTAGTTGTTGGTATGTATTTTTCCACTCCCAATTTGGTCACGGTCTTTGATGCTAACGAGTCCTCTGCCACCTTCTTTCCTCTTCATATCTATAATCTGTCTGTGTCATGTCCCAGGTGTAGAGCCTTATGCATGGTCATAAGTTTTTGGTTTGCCAGACCATTAATTTGAGTTCATCCTTTGTCCGTCCAAGAAATGGTCCTGTGCATTGATACTGCCCATGTGTTCATCCCTTTTATCAGATGTCTGTTATTTAGTTTTGTTTCTAATATGTTTGTTATCCTCCAGAGGTATTAGAAACTGTCAACAGGTTTCTTCAGGTTTTAAGTTGGACTGGCTGGATGGCTGGCTATGTATCTATCACATACACAGGCCGTACCAATGGAACTAGAGGGCTGAAAATTTAAACATTTACTCCTTATTATGTCTAAAAAAACTTCCCCCCCCCCAGGTTTTTGTAGGGGGTTCAATTGATAATATAAGTTTATGTTAAATTGATCCCTTAGTTTGTGTCCGGCAACATTCAAGCTTGTTTTTTGAAAATTCAGACTTTTTTAGCGATCACTGACCAACAAAAGGCAAGAAAAGTAACTTATTCATTGATCACCCCTTTTTCCAATTTTCTTAATTGATCACCACGAACACGATACGTTGATCATGTGATCATTTCTATTGAGTGACTCACCAGACCTGTTACATTTTTTCTTTCTTTGCTTCCTCCTGCACGGATCTGCAGATCTTCAAATATGCGAATTGCTTGAGAACGAGAGAAAAAACAATTACAATTTGAAATAAAACCATTTAACTGGTTGTCTAAGAGGGTTAAAAATGTGATGATCCTCACTTGCTCAGCACGCTTTGAGGAAACGACCTCACATCTGACTATAATTGAATCTGTGTACACATTTTGTCAAGTCTGCTCGGATGGTATAATGGTTAGCACATCTGCCTCGCGTGCAGATGGTCCTGGGTTTGATTCCTGGTATGAGCGAAGAGTATAGAAAACTCTTCATTAGGACAAATTTCCCCTGTGCACTCAGCAGCTAATTGAGTACACTCTAAGCTGTGTGATTAGGGTGGAGGTATCCCTTCAGTGGACTTGCATCCTGCCAAGGTGGTGGTCATAAAAAAACTTGTAGGAATAAAGTCCTGGTCTCGACCAGACTTGAATACTTGCAAGGATCACTAAGCTGATGCATGCAACAGAAAAACGGGTCTTCGTCACCAGGCTCCATACTCCATACTCCATTGGGAGTTGTCTCTTAAGAGACGGGATGCTTTATCTTACCTTACACTTTTGTCAAACTCCAGGACTTCCAGGAGGAAGGCTGTAGTGTACAAAGGCTGAAACGTTGAGATAATAATAGTAACAGTCGATCATTTTAGTAAAATGATTGAGATGTTGCTAAACTCCAGGACAAAGTCAGAGTTGACTTTACTTTCCTTTGTAACAAGAACAATAACAATAACAATCCTCACCAAAAATAGGGGCGTAAGCCAATATGTGAAATCCCCATTCCCCAATCTTGATTTGAACTCATGATCGCTAGCCTGGTGTGTTACCACCTACACTAAACTGACAAGTCTTACATACGTCAAAGATTTATAGCAGAATTACGTAAGGAAGCAGAAGTAGGAGCAGGGTTTGACTCTGGATCAGCCAGGCTTGTTACTATTATTTTTGTAAAGTTTTTACAAATACATGAGACACTAGAAACAGTGATGATTTATTTCCATAGGTTCAGAAAACAACAAAATCTTTTTGGGACCCACCGAATATATTTGTGAAAATTTATAGTATATACACAAGGAAGTAGAAGTAGGAGCAGAGTTTGACTCTGGAGCAGCCAGGCTTGTCTTGTGTTTCATGGAGGTGGCTTAGGTTTCTTGACACAGACTAACCGGAAAGGAAAAAACGTTCTGTTCTCTTGTTGTTGTACACTTAGTTTCTTTTGAAGACTGGATCATCAGCTTTGCTGCTTTTGATGAATTCTTTCAGTACTTGAATTGGTGGTAACAGTTTATTTATTTCTTTTTCTTTTTTTATAATAATTAAAACTGACGTGTTAAAATGTTTTCTTGTTAAAATTTCCATGTCTGACTACTGACATAGGAAGGCCTAATGACTTGATTGTTTTCAATAGAAAATGATTTTAATTACGCAGGTGTTTTTTTAAAGACAAAGACAATGATTCTGCAACAGCAACAATAGATTGAAATTTTGAAAAAAAACAAAAACTTATGCAAATACAATATTGCCCATAAATGAGTACATGGCGCTTGGATGAATTGCAGTGAGCCGTAGTCCTCCAAATAATTCAACATAAGTCTGTTTGCTTTTATTTGTATATATGAGAGGAGTACATTTTTTTTCTCACACACACATATCTTCTGCTCAGATTTGTTTTTAGATAAACATATCTGTCCATATACATGATTCAATGTATATAGTTCCACATTTTGCTCATATATAATATAGTATAGTGTTGCCCATAAGTTAGTACACCCCTACCACTATTTTATAGAAATAGCAGGATTTTATCATTTTTTGAGGAACATTACACAATTAAAACGGATATTATCAGGTATTATTTATGACCAAACTCTCCAGAATTGAAGCTCTGTTGCCAAAAATATGAATATGTTGCCATCTAAAGATGGGTACAGCACTACTAGAGTTTGGTCATAAATAATACCTGATAATATCCGTTTTGTTTGTGTAATGTTCCACCAGAAATAATAAAATCCTGCTATGTTTGGTTTAGAAGAAAATTAACTTTCTATTAAAAAGTGGTTGGAATGTACTTATTTATGGGTGATACTGTATATATTTCTTGCTTTCATGTAAAGTTTGTACTTTCTTATGAGGGTATCCCATAATAACCAACACCTTTCTCATTATTTATGGTCATCACACTTTCTCTCGCTCTCTGTCTCTATCTATCTATCTATCTATCTATGTGTGTATGTAATCTCACAAATTTCTCTTGTATAAAGTCAGTTTATTTCCCACTCTCATAAATAAGTTTATTTTCCTCTCCTCTCATCATCATGGCTTGGCTTTGCAAACAAAGATTTAAGAGGGCTTTCCGTGTCTGTTGCAGGGTCTGGTGGCCAACTAGGGCTACACACGGGAGATGCATGGAATAGATCTGCAGGATGAAGGTTTACGGTGATGTGCAGCATGCACATAACTGGCTCCACCCTTTAAACCAAGGGTTTGCATGCCATGGCGCACTGAGGTGGGCTGATGGGAACAAGTTCCTGAGGTCGTAGCTTTTCTGTCGGAGTTCAATATAAACAGAAAAAAGATTTCTTGTGACCCTACATTCTTATTTGTATTGGTTCTTATTTTCGAAAAATAAGCTTTATTGGAAACTATCCACCAAAACTGTCAACATAGGTTTCTTCAGTTTTTAAGCCGGTCTGGCTGGCTATGTATGTATCACGTGTACAGACCTGAAAATCTAAACATTTACTTATTATGTCTAGAAAAGATATTTTTTTGTTTTCTTCAAAATTCCTCCTAATAATAGATTTTTAGAGGGGGTTCAATTTACAATGTAAGTTTATGCTAAATTGGTCCCTAGTTTGTGCTTTTTTGAAAATTAAGGACTATAGTGATCCAACGAAAGGCGAGAGAAGTAACTTATTCATTGAACACCTTTTTTTTCCAATTTTTTAATTGATCACCCCCAACACAGCTTGCTGCCAAAAGACATTGGTCATGTGACGGTTTCTATTGAGTGACTAACCAGACCTGTTTTTCATTATTTTTATTTTAGCTGGAGGCAAAATGGTTGAAAATGAGCTTTGCTTTCAACCATGACATTTTTTACCATTGCGTTTCTTCTCAGTGGTTGGCTTCATCGGAAGTAAGGCAGGAAGTTAATACTAGCGTTAAATTGCTCCTTTCCTCATCAGTGATCTTGGCCTCCTATTGTTTTTACTCATTCCGCTGCCGACCTTAGATTATTAGTCATGGTTGTTCTTGTCGATGTTTTTCCATCTCACTCCCGATTTTCATATTGATCCAATGTCACATGACCAAATATTTACGAGAGGTAAACAAGTTGCTATTTCATATGCAGTGACTTTTTAAGCACTGCTACCCACAACACTGGTTTATTGCTGGGTTTAGGTTAATCATCGGTTTACAGTATTGCCCATAAATAAGTATACGCCTGCCACTTTTTAATAGAAAGTTAATTGTTTTCTAAACCAAACATAACAGGGTTTTATTATTTCTAGTGGAACATTGCACGGTCAAACCAGATATTATCAGGTATTATTTATGACCAAACTCTACAGCATTGAAACTCTGTTGCCAAAAATATTTTTTCGTAGTGTTGTACTCATCTTTGGATGGCAACATATTCATATTTTTTACAACAGTTTCAATGCTGTAGAGTTTTGTCATAAATAATACTTAATAATATCTGTTTTGATTGTGTAATGTTCCATAGAAATAATAAAATCCTGCTATGTTTGGTTTAGTAGAAAATTAAATTTCTATAAAAAAGCGGTAGGGGTGTACTTACTTACGGGTGATACTGTATATGTATCTATCTATGTATGTGGACTTTGCCCAGCCCTAACTGTTCATAGTAGAAACTTGAAATTTTGCACACACACTCCTCAATAAATAGGGAACTTTTCTTTTTTTTAAAAATTCCTCGCCCCCAAATAGATTTTTCGAGTTCAATATACCATGTCAGTTTATGCTAAATTGGTCACTAGTTTGTGCCCGCTTGTTTTTTTAAAATTCTATATATTAAACTGTTTACACTGTGCTGATATTATTTAGAGGTTGCTGAACACCAAGGGTTTGAGCTCTACCATAAATGATTAACGAAATGTACTAACAAAAAGCCCTTGTAAAAAAACTTTTTTCTAAAAATTTTTAATTAAAATATTTACTCCATTTCTTGGTCTATGAGATGCATCTGAAAGAAATGGAGTAAATATTTTAATTAAAAATTTTTAGAAAAAAGTTTTTTCAAAAAAGATAAATTCAAAAAGTAAAACATAGCATTCAATACAGAAAAAGAAAGACTGTGATGTCACCAGATCATCTGATATGTGTAGAGCTCTTCAAAAAGATTTTTCCTCCAAAAGTGATGGTGGATTCAGGAATCTTTTTGCTCAGAATTTTGTACTCCCAATTTGACTGCATAGTAGTATCAATAGGACAGAAAGCATATACAGGGTGTCCCAAAAGTAATACCTGAATTGTCTCAAAATTAACACCAGTTCTATTTAAGCGAAGC
Organism: Architeuthis dux; assembly: GCA_006491835.1. Classification (NCBI taxonomy): domain Eukaryota; kingdom Metazoa; phylum Mollusca; class Cephalopoda; order Oegopsida; family Architeuthidae; genus Architeuthis; species Architeuthis dux. Next base: position 213,300 of record VCCN01006683.1, read on the forward strand.
AACTACTTAATAGATGCTTTTAATAATGATTTAATAGTTGCTTCCCTGGCATTAATTTTGGGATGAATTGGGAGTTACTTCTGTGACACCCTATATATATTTTTAGTCTTAATAGGACAGAAAGCAATTTGTTATTCATTATTTTATTTGGTATGGCCACAAAGCCAAAATTTGTGTGTGTGAGAGTATTTTTTTTCAAAAGTTGAAAAAAAATAAGCATTTCAGGTGAATTGTAAATGTCTTGAGACTATCAAAAACTTATCACAAAGGAGCACCGATATTTTGTATAGTATTTTAAGGTAATTAGATTACCAGTCCTAGGGGATAATCCCCCTTATAGTTGTATGATAATCTGTAATGATAAAATGTGAAAATAAAATGTTTCTTTATTTAAGGCATCTATAGAAAACTTCACCTACATTTTTGGTCCTAATAGGACAGTGTTGTGAGACACTGTCAACAAAAACGGCCAACATAGGTTTCTTCAGTTTTTAAGTTGGTCTGGCTAGCTGGCTGGCTATGTATCTGTCATGTGTACAGGCCACACCAATGGAGCTAGAGGGCTGACAATTTAAACATTTACTCATTATGTCTAGAAAAAACATTTTTTTTTTTTTGTTAAATCACCCCATAAATAGGTTTTTAGAGGGGGGGGTCAATTTGCAATGCAATTTTATGCTAATTTGATTCCTTAGTTTGTGTCTGGCAGCATTCACGCTTGTTTTTTGATAATTCAGATTTTTTTAGTGATCACTGCTCAACAAAAGGCGAGAGAAGTAACTTATTCATCAATCACCACTTTTTCCAATTGTTTAATTGATCACCCCAACACAGCATGGTGACAAAAGATGTTGGTCGTGGATTGGTTTCTATTGAGTGACTAACCAGACTTTGTCGTCGTCGTCGTCGTCGTCGTCGTCGTCGTCGACAAAGACAAATGGAATGCAAAAGATTATTTTATATACAAAAACTGCAAACCTGTTTAGACATGAATCTTGTTGAAAACAACTTGATAGTAAACGAAAAATCATATGGTTGGGGTGGATAGCACATATATCACAGTTGATATCAAAGCATTGCTGCTCCTCTTTAGGGCAAAGAGGAAATAGTTTTCAGTAGATAGATCCCCAGTGTCAAGATGAATTGACATTATCATTATTAGGAGCAAGAATTGACTATTGTTACAACTGTAGAATTCTATTGCTTAAGGCCATTTAACATATATCCATATTAAAATGTTTTAGTAAGGTATGTTTGTGCTTTTACCAGGGTAGAAAAATTAGTCACTCAATAGAAACTGTCAGATGAACAACGTCTTTTGGCAACATGCAGTGTTGGGGGTGATTAATTAAAAAATTGGAAAAAGGGGTGATCAATGATCTCTCAACTTCTGTTGGTTCACTAAAAAGTCTGAATTTTCAAAAAAAACAAGCGGGCACAAACTAGTGATTAATTTAGCATAAATTTACATTGCAAATTGAAAAATAACAAAAACAAATTTTCTAGACATAATAAGGAGTAAATGTTTAAATTTTCAGCCCTCTAGCTCCATTGGTGCGGCCTCTATGCATGACACATACATAGCCAGCCAGCCAGCCAGACAGACCAACTTAAAACCCATAAGAACCCAGATCCATTTCTACTTGAAGGAACATTATGTGGGATTCTGGGTAGGCAAATTGACACACAGTCTGATGATTGCACCAAGATGTTCAGTAGATGTCACTTAGTACACTTCATGAGTTAAAATCAAAGATAAAATATGAGACTGGGCAGATCTAATTGTATGTGACACTGGTGTCACAGTTGGTTCTTATGGGTAAAAAAAAAATAATAATAGGAATAATAATAATGATAATGATTATACGAATAATAATAGGGATAATGATTATACGAATAATAATAATAATGATAATAATAACAATAATAATAATGATTATAAGAATACTAATACTAATAGAAACCTATGTTGACAGTTTTGGTCAATGGTTTCTAATTACTATGAGAAGAGACAGATGTCAAAAAATGAAAGATCAACTATGACAGCTGTTGACCATATAAAACCACTTGGGTTTCGATGCACATTAAACTAAATTCTGTGTGTCCATTTGTATGTTTATACTTTTTCAAAAGTAATCACTCTTGTCATATAAAACAATAAAAACATTTAAACAGGCAAGCCAACAATTTGTATAAAAAATGGCTGATAGTTTTAAAAGCCCCCCCCCCCTCCGAGGTACAGACAGAAAAATAAATTGCATATTAAACTTGTCATGATGCTTCTGAGAAGGAAGCACTTTTTTCTTTTCAACTTAAAAGGCTTCAGCTATTAAATATGTTGGTTTAGTTCGTCAGGCACGACTCAGATGTTTGCTTTTGAAAACTCCTCAGTTGTCTCATCTGAAGTTCGGAGATGAAGTATCGTCATAATTCCATCAATTATGTCTGAATTTTGTTGTGCAGTGATCACACAAGTATTTAGATTACAGTACACCACCTTTTTACTAACTCATTCCTCCCTGAAAACGCCTGTAGGCGTGATAATAATAAAAAAGTTCTGTGGACCGATCGTTTGCAGAACGTAAATATTGATACTGATACTATTGTTCGGACTGAGATCCTCATCTTGGTTGTGGGTTCAATCCCAGGCAGGAGCACCACAACTGAAAAATTAACCACGAAATAATTTCTAGGACATGGATAGTGGAATGAGGACAGTATACCCCCGTGGATCAAATAAAGGGTTCAGTTCAATAGTTCCGGTAAGTTACCGACAAAACTTGACACCTGAAGAAGGCCGGAGAGTACATCGGCCGAAACGTTGTGGAAATGACAACCAAGATGAGGATCTCAGTCCGAACAATAGTATCAGTAATACTAACACCTCATCTCAGAAATACCGAACTCAGTAAATATTGATGATTTTACCGACATTCCTGTACCAGCTACACAATTACCTGATACCGCTAAGCAGTTTATAGATAATAATTTATTAAATATTATTGAAAATAAACGAAATCTTCTTTTTAAATATTAATAAAAAAAATTTACTAAAAAAAAACCACATTTAAATTTGATTCATATGCAAATTTAAATCATGACAATACCAATCAATCGATATCTTTTTTTCAATGAACTTTTTGCTGGTTTTATTTCACCAGACTTAGAAATGATAGATACATTGGGAATAATCACTGAAAATTTAGTAAGTGTACATTTAATATTAAAAGAGATATAGCAATTTATTTACTGCCCATTGTATTTTTTTGGTCAGCAATAAATTATTTACTGCCCATTGTATTTTTTTGGTCAGCAACAAATATTAGTTTCAGGGAACAAGGCACATTGTTAGATGAGTCAGGCAGGCAGGGAACTCAAATTTGTCTCTTAGGGAAGAAAGAGTTAAATTTGACTAGTTTTTACCTTCATCCTAATTTTAGTTGTTTTTATACTACTTATTAATTCGGGCCACTTATTATTGGATGAAGTATTGTAACACACCACTTTTTATTAAATTTGACTAGTTTTTACCTTCATCCTAATTTAATTTGGGCCACTGTTTCTATGGCAACAACTAACAGTGCAATCAGAAACAAAGAGTAAGCTCTCAGTGAGAGTCGAACCCACAAAAGGTAAAAACTAATCAAATTTAATTAAAAAGTATTGTGTTACAATACTTCATCCAATAATTTTTAAATATTGAATTACAGTAGTAAATTTGGATGGCCACAAGGGGAGATCAGATGAGATTAGATTAAAAAAGATCAGTTTCAGATCTTATCAGTGATCAGTGCTGAAGTAAATTATTACAGCTTCTCATTCTGGAGGGTGTTAACCAATCTTTTGTTATTTTGATCACTATGAGTATGCTTCCGCTGGTATACTCTCTCCCCTTCATAGTTTTGTTCGAACTTGGTCATTATTCCATGGACTAGTAGTACTAGTACCCATCAAAAATGATGGGTTTTATTTATGTATGGATTGGCATTTCGGCCTAGGATCAAAGTGTCATTTTCTGGCCTTTTGCCTAGGATCAGTGTAGTATCAGTGTGCTCATTGAAAAGTATGTACTCGCACACACAATATGGATACACATTGCGTTTTATATATGGGATTAGTATCTGCACCTTTGTAGTGTCTGTCAGTGCTCACTCACTTGCTCTCTCTCTCTCACCATGCATCCCTGTCGGCTGGAGCCTAGAATACGCTAACTGCATACACTGCAGAGGAGTAAGACCCCCCCCCCAAACGGGCCACCTATTTTTTCACCAAAGTTGCAAGACTCTAGATAAAAATAAATAACCTTTCACCAAAGTCCCAAGACTAGTTTTAAAAGAAATAACCTTTCACCAAAGTCGCAAGACTCTAGTTAAAAAAAAAATAACCTTTGAAACTATACTCAAAAATATAAAAAACAGATTCGATATACATACCTTGACAAGAAACTGTCTACAAAAATGTGCCTATATTAATTTGCCTACAATAATTTGTCCGCAATAGTCTGTCTACTATAATTCAGAGACTCTTGAATGAAACCATACATGTGGGACTGACTGAGACCTGATCAAAACAACAAAGATAAGGATAAGAATTTAATTCATGGAATATTCATCAGTGATATATTTAATAAACTTTTATTTCTTCTGCAAATTCATATAATTGCAAGACTCTAGTTTTCAAAAAAATAACCTTTCATCAAAGTCGCAAGACTCTAGTTAAAAAAATAACCTTTGAAACTATACTCAAAAATATAAAAAACAGATTCGATATACATACCTTGACAACAAACTGTCTACAAAAATGTGCCTACATTAATTTGCCTACAATAATTTGTCCGCAATAGTCTGACTACTATAATTTCTCCACAATAATTTGTCTACATAAATTGTGTATTCAAAAAGAAACCAAATTTGGCACTAAATGACCCACCAAGGGTCGATGTGCTGTTAAACAAAACAATCAATCAATCACTCACCTTGGTCATTATTCCATGGACTAGTACTAGTAAAGTGTCCGTCTCTTAAGAGTATGGAGCCCGGTGACGAAGACCCGGTCTCTGTTGCATGCGCCAGCTTAGTGCTCCTTGCCAGTTTCATTCTTACAATTTTTTATGACCACTACCCATATTTAATAAACTTTTATTTCTTCTGCAAATTCATATAATCATTATTTAATTTTATATATTTAGAGTTTGATATGTAACTTTATATTGAATTTATTATATGCATCTGTTGTGCTAATCATAAATAACCTTCTTTTTTCTTTTTGTGACAAGACTAACTTATGAACAAGGCCACATGTATAAAGCTCACAAAGCAGAACCATTTATATTAACCACTTTGATATGTAAATTTATTTATAATGAATTTAATATATGCATCTGTTGTGCTAATAATATATAACTTTCTTTCTTTTTGAGACGAAGCTAACTTATGAACAAGGGCACATTTATAAAGCTCACAATGCAGAACCAGTAAATTAAGATGGATGTAAAAACTAATCAAAATTAATAATAGTGTTACAATACTTCATCTAATAATTAGAATAAATTAAAATTAAAAATAAATTAAATATCCTTGTTAACATTGCTGTGCAGAATGCTGTGTAGCTGAGGTTTAATAGCTCATAGTCAAACTTGGAGAAACATTCAAATGTATTTTTCAGACAATCTCTTCTTCCCATCTTTGATATTAACACAACTGAGAACATTTCCATGTTTAAAATTATGGAACAACCTGTACTGCACGTGTTGCTAAAATAGAATACCTTATTCACAAGCGTTGCGGTTAACGTTTAAATTTTCTGTTTGATACTGTGTTTTTTCTTTGCACCACCGAAGATTGAGACCAATAAAAAGAGACTCTTTTTCCTTATCGATATAACATATTAGATCTGAAGAAGGCATAAAATGATTTGGCCGAAATGTTCTGGTAACATCAAAGATGGAAAGAAGAGATTGGATTGTCTGAAAAACGTTTGAATGTTAATGACTCTTTCCAAAGTTATAGATAATACATTGGAGAAACATCTGGCAAAGTTGGACAAATTAACTGTCAAAAATGGATTGCATCATAAGGACTGATTTGACCGATCACCGCTAAAGAAGCTAACATTTGTTTTACTTTCGTACTTACACAGTATTTCTATTTACTCAAGTAATATATCGGCACGACAATGACTGTTTGAGTTTTAGTAAAAAAACGATTATTTTATTTTATTTTTTTTATTAATGTAAATAATAGTCAAAAATTAATAAAAAAAGTGTACAATTCTTCAGTAAACCATTTTTATTAATTTTTGACTATGTACTATTTACATTGATCCTAATTTCAGTAAGGCCAGCACGGCAATGTTATTGTTTTGGTTTTAGTAAAAAAGCAACCGATTATTTAATTTTTATTTAGACAAAGTATTGTAAACAATTTTTATTTTTAACTATTTACCTTCATCTTAACTTTTAGTTATTTTTTTAATTACAATTCAACTTGGTTTTAGTAAAAAAAACTATTATTATTCGTTTATTGTAAACCATTTTAGCTTAGTATGAAAGTAAAAAGAATGTTAGCGGTGATCAGTCAAATCAGTCCTTATAATGCAATCCATTTTTGACGGTTAAGTCGTCCAACTTTGCCAAACCTCTTTATAAATCAGGGACAGACAAATAGTGGTTCAGAATGTTAAATGACTGGACACCTTGTGAGAAGATGGGTGCCGGTGGAATGTTAAAAAAAATGTTGCGTCGGGAATGCAATGGGCAAGACATATGCGGGTATCTTTTAAATTTATCAAACACTTACCATATTTGACAGTATATAAAACCCACCCTTTTTTCCCCCCAAAAGTAAACATAACATTTGTTTTCTATAGTTTTGAGAAGGGTCATTAACATTCAAATGGTTCTTCGGACGATTGAACTCCTTCTTGTTGTTTGTGTTGTAAACACAACGTTTCAGCCGATCCATTGTTCGGCCTTCTTCAGGTGTAATATCTGAATGTGATGGGGGTAAACAGAAGTTTTGTTTTTAAAGGGCTAACCCTTATAACACAGGGCCCGGGGGTTTAGGTCTGTTGAGAAGAGGAAGCCATATCAGGTTGAACTCCTCTTGTCTGACTAATGCATTTAGTCAACATTTTGATTTTTCTTTGCTTCCATCAGCATTCTCTGTCAATAATCTGGACTTCCTCCCAGAGAGGAAGATGGTTGCCATTCTCTCTCCAGATATGGTCGGCCATAACCGATTTTTCTATTTCGCCCTTGATTATGGCTAGTGCATCTAGTCGACATTTTGATGCGAGCTGCTTCTTTGATTTTTCTCTGCTTCCAACATCATTCTCCGTCAATAAACTGGACTTCCTCCCAGAGAGGAAGATGGTCGCCATTCTCTCTCCAGATGTGGTTGGCCATAGCCGATTTTTCTATCTCACCCTTGATTATGGCTTTTTGTGTTCATCAAGTCTGTCCTTGAGGGGTCGGCCCATTTCTCCGGTATACAACACAAACAACAAGGCGTATAATCATCTGAATACCATTTGAATAACATTTGTTACCCAGCCCCACATTAGCTAGAATTGGAGGAGGACTTTCTTTTTTTTTTTAAACTGTGTGATAAATGAGAGAAATTCAGTTTTTGTTTTTTTTTCTTCTCAATATTCCCTGGGTAAATAGGAAGGGGACTTATATCCCATTATGGTAGTTTATCTAAATGTAAATTACATCACATTCACAAGAAGTTTTTCAGCAAAGCATATTGAAAATCAAAAGAAATTAATGCATTATTTGCCTGACAAAGATACATATTGGTTTAATGCGTGCGTGTTATTTCAACTTTATATTATAATTATTTGCAATCTTTTTGCTTTGTGTTCATGTGTAAAAAAAAAAAAAAGAAGCAAATTAGTCTTGGTAGACTATTCATCCGTGTAGTGAGTTTGAGCCTCACTGGGTGCCTTGCTCTTGTGGCCCTATGCCAGACAAAGTTACCTTTAGTAAATATATCACCTCACCATGGAACAGCGGATCTTGCAAATTATTTGAAATGTAGTGAGTTTGAACCTCACTGGGTGCTTGGCTCTGTTGGCTGGGGCCTAGAATATGCTGACTGCATACCCGGCAGAGCGGTAAGACCCCCCCCCCTCCCAAACAGGGACCATCTGGTTTTTTTGCAAAACTAGTTAAAAAAAGTAACCTTTGAAACTATACTCAAAAATATAAAAAACAGATTTGATATACGTACCTTAACAAATTGTCCACAAAAATGTGCCTACATTAATGTGCCTACTATAATTTCTCCACAATAATTTGTCTACATAAATTGTGTATTCAAAATGAAACCGAATTTGGTACTAAATGACCCACCAAGGTTGGTGTGCCGTTAAACAAAACAACCAATCAACCTCTCACCTTGGTCATTATTCCATGGACTAGTACTAGTAAAGTGTCCGACTCTTAAGAGATAACTCCCAATGGAGTGAAGACCCGGTTTCTGTTGCATGTGTCAGCTTAGTGATCCTTGCAAGTTTCAAGTCTGGTCAAGACCAGGACTTTGTTCTTACAAATTCGGCACTAAATGACCCACCAAGGGTCGATGTGCTGTCAAAAAACCCAAACAATCAATCAATCAATCACTGGGTGCCCCATATTGTTTGCCTTGTGCCAGACCAAGCCAAGCTTTGGTAAATAAAATAAAAAAGGCCTTGGAATACAAATCTCCAGTGCATTTGTGGGATTTGATATGAAGGGGGTGCATGACTTTATGTCAAGTTCCAGAAAACAAACCCAGTTGACAGAGTTCAAATTCCAGCTGTAACTGCTTATGACACATTGACACAAATACCCTTGGAAAGACATGCATTCAATCCTCCAAATGCTGCACTGTCACCTGTCATTTTGATAATCATCTTGTCATTTGTTATACAATGATGGCTTACAGAGAAAATAGTGGAATGGAATCACTCTTCCATGATTACTTACTAAGGCAGCGGCAACAAAATGGCTATATCCACTGGCAGCCTTGAAAAACATCAGCCACTTGGCCTATATCATCATCATCATCAGCCGTTATAAGTCCACTGCTGGACGAAGGCCTTTCCCATCTCCTTCCATGACAACTTATCTTGTGCTAATCTCTGCCAAGTCTTACCGGCAAACCTTTCTATCTCGTCCCGCCATCTTGTGTCTGGCCATTTCCTACTTCTTTTACTATCCCATGGGCACCAATCGGTTAATCTTTTCCCCCATCTATTGTCATCTCTTCTCGCTAGGTGGCCGGCCCATCTCCACTTTTGTTGCTTAATTAGTTGTATAATATCCTTTACTCTAGTCTTTTCTCTGATCCATGTTGATCTTTTTCTATCTCTTAGCGTTACCCCTAGCATTGCTCTTTCCATGGCTCTCTGTGCTATTCTAAGTTTGTTTTCTGCTCGTTTGGTTAATTTCCAGGTTTCGCAGCCATAAGTCATGGCTGGTATTATGCAGCCGTTATATACTTTCCGTTTTAGGCACATTGGCAAGGTGCTCCTCAGAATGTGAACCAGTATTAACAACCAGAGATTTTTAGAGTACAAAACTAATTTTTCAACAAATTGTCATACATAGTCCAAATTAAATTGAACACACAATATCTCCCAATAAATTTCAATGAAAAGTGTGGGCCATGGGGTAAGGGAGAAGTGATTAAAATTTGGGGCGGATCCAGGAATTTGTTTATGATTGAGAGATATTTTTCAGTTTTTTTTTTGTTTTCATACATTTTGTATTCGCTCATGTCTGTTCACAGGATATGTCCCAAAGTTCTCAATAATTTCAATAAAATTTTGTGAAAGGGTGGGCCATGGTGTAAGGAAGAATTGATCAAATTTTGGGGTGGATCCAGGAATTTGTTTTCAATTGATTCAGTGTAGGGCATTGGCAGAGGTATACATTCTTTGAGTACGGTCTAGTTGACTGATGTGAAAGTGAGATTAATAGAATATGTTGTATATCTATAAGGAATTGTCTTCTGGTTTGAAGCAGAGGCTAACCTCTTATAGAATACAGAACCCACAGGACTAAGCTTTTCTCGACTCTTGAATTTGAAATACAGATGTGTTTATTAAGTGTGCATATGTATGGCTGAGGTCACCTCTGCCAACAAAGTTGGAATAGGTATTATTTACTCATGTTTGTCTGTCTGTCTGTTCACACTATATCTCCAAAAGTTCTCAATGGATTTCAATGACTTTCAAATGGGTCTACCATGGGCTAAGGATTTTTGGGACGGATCCAGGAATTTCTTTGATTGAGAGATATTTTTTCATATATTAAGACAATAGTCCGAAATATAGAGAATCGAAACGCAGTTACTTCCTTTACATCATTGCTATATATGAACTGATTTTCATTCAATGTTTAGATAGTGTATGGCAGGGTGTGAAAAAGCATGGTAATGCAGTAACACCATTACGAGGCACACCTGCTCATAGGGAGGCACGAGTGATAAGGGAGTAAAGAGATCTAAATCAGAGGTTGCTGTCTTTGATTGAGAGGACGTGAGACAACAAATAAACAAACAAACAAACTAGAGATCTAAACTATCTTTTATGAATAAATAAATATTGAATGCAAAAAGTCTCTTTTAGTTTTTTATTGGTTGATTGATTTGAAATTTCAGTTGAAACCAATGTGCAAAATTTGTGCCATTAACACAATTTTAACATAATCATTTGGGAGGTGCATTTGGTCAGAATTCTGCATTACAAGGCACAAAATCACTTTACCACACCCTAGTATTTGAAACTCTGTTGCCAAAAATATTTTTTCGTAGTGATGTACTCATCTTTGGACGGCAACATATTCATATTTTTGGCAACAGAGTTTCAATGCTGGAGATTTTGATCATAAATAATACCTGATAATATCTGTTTCGATTGTATAATGTTATTGTTACACTAGAAATAACAAAATCCTGGTATATTTGGTTTAGAAGAAAATTAAATTTCTATTAAAAAGCGATAGGTGTGTACTTATTTATGGGCGATACTGTATGTGCTATCTAGTTACACCTGTGCGACTGATTTCTGTTCGCATTGTTTTTATTAGCAAAATGTCAGCAGGCGCAATAAAATTGATTATGATTAAAACTTCAACAATGAAAGAATTATTGAAGCTTACTTTTTGTTTATTTTTCCATCTGTTATCTTCGTAAGAATTCTTTTATCAAAGATTGATATTCATACCACTAAAAGAAATAGCTTGTTCATCACACAATATTGAAACGTAAACAAAGTTCTTTGAAATACCTACTTGTGAGTAATTGAAATACAGACTTGTAGGTTTTGATCACTGTTTCTGCCAATGCATTCTCTGGCAATCTTTCATTTTGGGATCGCAAACATTTTAACCATTGTCGAAATTAACTACGGATGCACAAACGGGCAAAAACTTGTCTATTATTACACCGGGTGATGTCAGCTATACAATATTTATTACTAATTTAATAAGAGCAGTTGAGATGTTGAAAACAGCCGTAACATGTACATCAGAATACATACACCAATACACAAGGCAGAACTACGTTCATAAAAATATTAATTTTAAAATGTTATGGTTTTTTCAAATTTTGAAGTTTTAGAATTTTAATATTTTATAACGTCTAGAACACTGAAATTGAAAATATTTTTCACTTTCTTGTTTATTACTAATTAATTCTTTCTACAGATATAAACAATTTAATTTATTCAAATCAATGACAGTATAATTTATTTATTAAATTCTGTTTTTCTTTCATGAATTTTCCACTCGCTCACTTGATGCTAAAAACCATGCACAAAAGTTGTGCGCCGTTTTTTAACATTAAGTGAGCGAGTGTGTGGAACTTTACAATTTACAATCGTTATTTAATACAATTAGTCGTTTGTACGGTTTGAGTTACGTTCCTTTGTTTTTTCCCTTTTGTAGTTGGTTTCGACTATGGTTAAAATGTTTGCATTCACCAAACGAAGGATTGCCCACTCTCTTACCTTTCTAGTATTATCTGAAATTCTGAGATGAATTGTAGTTTATTTTTTCCATGAATTATTTGTGCATTCAGTGGCCTTCCACATGTATCTGTCAATCTTGGATTCATTACAATCCAGTGCTCACCAACCTGGATTTGTATAAACCTAAAGGGTTCGCAAAAAAATTGTTAGGGGTTCGTGAAAAAAAAGGGGTTCTGATGGGGTTCATCAGTAAGGTTTGACTGAAGTTGGATCAAAATTGTTAATATTAGTTAAAACATTAATATCATATAAAACATTTTGGTTTTGACAAAAATTTCATTTTGTGAACAAAGTCAAACTATTTTGGCTCTCTGGAGATTGTAAGGTATTGTTTATATTAACTTTCATAATTAATTTACATCGCACTATTTTTATGAAATGGTATAGTTTTTAATAAAGGAAAATAAACAGATATGTACATATACTTGCTATTATCAAGTTTTAGTATCTCAGTAATATTTGGGGTTTGTATCGTGAAAAAAGGTTGGAGACCACTGTTACAATCAACCTTTGGCCATCTCAGCATTTCAGGATGAAAATAGATTTTGTCCATAACTCATTACAGTATAGAGTCACCAACTTTCATTCGGACAATCAAGACTCTTCTTCCCATCATTGTTGTTGATAACAGAGAATGAATCGGCCGAAACGTTGTGTCAACAACAAAGATGGAAAAAAGAGATTAGATTGTCTGACCAAAAGTTGATAGGAAAAATAGGTTTGTCGTGGATGTAAAAGGTTAAATTTTAAATCAGAATTCTCCATGATTGTCATTTACAGAGCATCTCTGTATTTAGAATCAGGAGTGTCCACCATATTTATCGCCTCTCATAATCTTGTGTGCTTAACAAAGGCAGAGAGAATAATTTTCTCATTGAAAATGAAAGCGAATAGGTGCAGCATTTAGTTTTATGAGAGGGCAGAGCAGTTTGTCAATTTGAACAGCCACAACAGAAAAATTCTGATAAAGTGGCAGACGCTATCATAAGTTGGAAATAGTGTGTGTGTATATAGGTGTAATGTTATTGGCATGGAAAACAGAATCGGTGAATTGTGTTTGAGTTTCGGCTGAGGCTGCTTATGTTAATTCTATACTAATGCCCTTGGGAAATGCTGAATCCACTTTTACGCCAAACTATGGGTAAATAGCAGGGAAATTGGAGCCCCTTAGCCCAGTCCATTTAAGAAAAGGCTACTTTGACAGAAAGAAAAACCCTATGTGTGTGGGGATAGCAACTCCACATCCTAAAACCTACTTGCTACTAAAACTGAAAAGAAAAGCAGCCCTATGCTCCACAAGTAGTCTACAGGAATAAACAAAACGTGTGTGTGTGTGTGTATATATATATGAGAGAGAGAAGTGCTTGGGTGGAATCTGCAATAGGGTTC
>VCCN01006683.1:228466-242317 GCA_006491835.1 Architeuthis dux
AAAAATTTACTTTGAGCTAAAAAGGAACTTTTTTTAATACCTGCTATGTCATATATAACTCATAAGAAATAGAATACCTCTTTCCACGTATTGCACTGGTAGAACAGATATATTTTATCATTCAAATATTTCAATAGCACACTGTACTTATAAATACATTACCGGGATGAAGAGAAATCTTACAATAGATATGTCCTGTTCACCTAAAGATAAAGCGGAAAATAAGATAGAAAAATACTTGCATAAATTGATAAATGTATCATAAAACTACATTTCATTGCACCAGTATGAAGTTTATGTTTCGAGACTTGCTTACATAACATAAGTGTGAGTCCATTCAATGGACAAATGATAATATACAAAGTTCAATATAGCTTTATTGAGCCCAGAGAGAAATCTCATAAATAAACTGAAGAAAAACCTTTCATAAATGTCCTGAATCTTTGTGTAACATGGAATTTTCCATAGCCTCCCGGAATTCATGCCCTCTGGGACAGAGATATATATACTAGCTGAAGTACCTGTCTATGCCGGGTTGAATATTTGAAGAGTAAAAAAAGGACACCGCCTCATATCACTTTACTTTACTTTGAGCTAGTAGCATTTTAATTGCCATACCCGGCTAAGGAGTCCTGCTATTTTACCCATAACTGAAGAATTTTTCTTGTTCACATTCAAATTTGTAGCATAAATGTTCGGTTTTATAACATATTCATATGAAAAAAGCAAGTCCGACCAAGTGTCAGTGTAATTTAAACAGGCAAAGTTTGTAGTGTGAATGTTCGGTTTCATAGCACATTCATACAAAAGAAGCAAGTCCGACCAAGTTTGTAGTGTGAATGTTCGGTTTCATAGCACATTCATACAAAAGAAGTAAGTCTGACCAAGTGTCTATGTGAATTCAAACAGGCAAGTTTATAGTATGAATGTTCGGTTTCATAGCACATTCATACAAAAGAAGCAAGTACGACCAAGTGTCTGTGTGAATTCAAACAGGCAAGTTTGTAGTATGAATGTTCGGTTTCATAGCACATTCATACAAAAGAAGCAAGTCCGACCAAGTGACAGTGTAAATTCAAACAGGCAAATTTGTAGTGTGAATGTTTGGTTTCATAGCATATTCATATGAACAAAGCAATGTTAATTTCAGTTAAAAGCTGAATACAGAGTTGAAAATAGGTTTTTGGCTGGAAATGTTTTTACACACCTCATATCTATCTATCTATCTATCTATCTAACTCAGTCTATTTCCCCATAAATCACTTTTTATAAAATTGAATCACTTCTTCCATAGCCCATTAATCACCCTGTAAATTCTGTAAAAAAATAGAATTACTCATCTACAAAACTTCCTATACCAAGGTGAAACAAATGAAATGTATAACGAAGAAATGAAACACTTCTGAAATTGTGTTTTGGTGGGGAGGGAGATGCAAAAAGTAAATATAAAAAGGGGGTGGGGGCAAAAAGGAAAAGAAATTTTGGTGGGGAGGACTTAAAAAGGGCTTGAAAGTTCCTTAAAAGCTATCTATTATTTTTTTTTACAGTACAAATATATTGAAATGGATTTGTGTTTATTTAGTTTCGTTAGCAATCTTAAAGACAACAAATATAATTGTATCATCGAAATATTGTTGTTTGACCTAAAGAAAAAGCACGTCCCAATTGATTGAAAAATTAAATGATTTAATGCTGTTAAGAAATGTGAAAAAGCCTCTTAAAAAATGAAATGCTTCTTAGTCACCGATTTTTGTGTGAATTGATTAAAAAATATTAATCTTTTTAACATCACATTATGTCATTAGAGAACGTTCTCAAAAATTGGTATAAAATTAGATTGAAAATCGAACTCCCCCTAAAAACATATGTGTGTATGTGAGTATGCATGCCAAATTTGGTTTAGCTGTGCCCATGTTTAGGTGGTTTCTATAAAGTGATGGACAAACACATTGACACCTCTCACTTATATATATACAGATATTCACACACACACATCGACTTACATGCAGATGTACATACACACATGCACTTTTGTGTTTTCTCGTGCATTTGTGTGTAAGTGCATGTGCTTTTCAGGGAGAGTTACAACACTTGGTATATGTGTGTGTGTACACAGCCAAATTTGTATGTTTACACATATTTGACTCCAAAAACACTTGTGTGTATGTTTACACACATCTGACTTCAAAAACACTTGTCTGTATGTTTGCACACATCTGACTCCAAAAATACTTGTGTGTATGTTACACACATTTGATTCCAAAAACACTTGTGTGTATGTTTACACATATTTGCACTCAAAAACACTTGTGTGTATGTTTGCACACATTTGACTCCAAAAACACTTGTCTGTGTTTACACACATTTGACCCTACAAACACTTGTGTGTGTCTGTGAATGTGTGCGTTTACACTCATTTAACTCAACTAACACTTGTGTGCGGCTTTAAACACAATTACCTCTAGACACTTGTGTATGTGTGTGTCTTAATGATAAAAACCATTACCAAAACCTTGTGTATTTCACATCTACCTTCGATGCCAGTCTCTTCCATTGTGGCTGGAGGCGGGGGGGGGGGGACTTCAAATTTCCTCTAATAGCCTGACAGAAGAAATAACTTGCTCTTCTCTTTCTTCCTCCTCTTCAAAGTACATTTTGCTTGTGTAATGTCAGCCATCCACAATAAATTGTCTCATAATTTTCATCTGCTGTCATTTTCTGAGAGGTTTTCTTTTTGCCTTGATGGATGCTTTCATTTCTATCCGTTACAAGAAAACCTGTCCAATAAAAACTAATAATCTAATATTTTGAAGTGTTTTTTCCTGCTTTGATTTTTCCAAGAAATAAACCTCCATGTCCAACTCCCCACTGATAATTATGAGCGGCATTTGAAATTGCCATAAAATGCAAAGTAATGTATTTTATACTGAATTTTGCGTATTAATTTATCTACCCCAGTGCACATTTCCCCCCCCCCCCTTTCCTTCCAATTCTTCTGCTTTTAAATGTTTGATTATATTTGATGGCATATCAATTTGATAGGTTTAGGGGAATTGTTTATGCTTGCATGCATATACAGGGTGGGTGAAAAGAAACTCCCTATTGGAAATTGGTAATAACTTTATTCTTTATTGGTCGATTGTGGTCAAACTAGCTTTACTTTGGACCATACAATGGTAGAATTTGCCTGCTGTGTTAAAATTCAACGTTACATAAGAGACAACGGAAAGAGAATGAAAAGAGAAGATTGCACTTGAACAATATTGATGTCAACTCTCATTTATTTTAATGCTAATAACCCTTCCCATAAGGCAGTAGAATGTGTGTTTATTTTGGAAGAATCTCCCAGTACTAAAAGGTGGGTGAAAAGAAACTCCCTATTAGAAATTGGTAATAACTTTATTATTTATTGGTCAATTGTAGTCAAACTAGCTTTACTTTGGACCATACAATGGTAGAATTAGCCTGCTTTGTTAAAATTCAACGTAGGCAGCAGCACTGCCTACCAATTTCTGATGTGGCCTCGATAGACCTTTGTGGGAAGTCCGGCAGTATTCTACACCATCTCCTTTGCTCACCCCCACAGGAAGAAGTCACAGGGTGTAAGGTCAGGGCTTTGTGCAGGTAATTCATTTGTAATAGGGAGTTAATTCTCACCCACCCTGTATATGCTATATGCAGAAGCATATGCACCCATAAAATGTATATATATGTGTGTACTGAGACAACATTCATTCATTACAGAAAATATGGTGCAGAGAGTCGGTTGTAGGGAGTGAGTTTTATAAGTGTAAATCAGCTTCTGTTAATCCATGAAGTCTTTGTGGCTGATTGGTAAAAGCAGCTAGGCGTAAACTAGTCTCCCTCTGGCAATGAGGGTGTGAGTTTGATTTTTACCAAAGGCTTACTCTTTATTTTCTGATTGCACTGTTATTCATTGGCATAGAGACAGTGGACTGAATTACTAAGTTGTATAAAAACAACTAAAATTAGGATGAAGCTAAAAACTAGTCAAATTTAATAAAAAGTGGTATTCTTTTTTACCTTTCCTGTTTCCCTACTGGTGAACATAGTTCAGTGGTTTGTGTATGTAAGAAATGTTTTTGCTTGAGTGCTTCCAGCTATTCGTTCCGCTATTATCTATATCTAAGAGGTTAATGGTTGGAGACAAAAAATGTGATTATAGATGTTTTTATGAATTTTGGCATTATAATGCTTTGTGCATCATTTCATAATGATTAGTGCAGTGCATATTTGGAAGGGGCCGGACTTTATGGTGTGTGGAGCAGCATGCCATAATTGTCATGTAAAATAATTTTCCCTCCATCGTACAAAACTATGGCTTCAAAGTATTTGGGTTACTTCACCTCAGTGTTGCCAATTTAGATATTTTATATCTAAATTTAGATAATTCTAAAGAGTGGAAGTTAAGGGGGGGGTCATTCATAGAAACTGAAGAAATATCTATAATCTGTAATTTTTTCTTTATTTTTCTTAGATTTCTCAAATTATTTCGTGTTACTTCTCTTCAGTGTTGCCACTTTACATATTTTATATCTAAATTTGGATAATTCTAAAAAGCGGAAATCAAGGGTGATAATTTATAGAAACTATGAAAAAAGATCTGTAATCTTTAATTTTTTATTTATTTTTATTAGATTTCTTGATAAACGCTGACCCCAAAAACTTCTAACTCGACGCTGCACTGCCCTGCCCTGTGTGCTGACTAATATATTCGGTGAATGCCAATTTTGTACAATGGCCAGTTGTCGAGTAATCATGGTGCATAGACACAGAGATTTCTTCAATTGTAGTTAGATGTCACATACAGGACAATGCAAAAACAAGATTCTTCTCTGGGCAGAATGTATCAATCAATTATTAAACAGGTCCGCTTAGTCACTTATAAACCGTCATGTTACCAACATCTTTTGGCAGCATGCCATGTTGGGGGTGATCAATTAAAAAAGAGGTGACGAATGAATCACCTTTTTTCAAAAAACAAGCGGACATAAACTAGGGATCAATTTATCATAAACTTAGATTGTAAATTGAAACCCACTAAAAACCTATTTAGGGGGGAATTTGAAAAAAACAATTTTTATCTAGGCATAAGGAGTAAATATTGAAAATTTTCAGCATTTTAGCTCCATTGGTAGCGTCTTGTATGCGTGATGCATACATAGTCAGCCAGCCAGCCAGCCAGCCAGCTGGACCAGCTTAAAAACTGAAGAAACCTATGTTGACAGTGTTGCTTGACAGTTTCTAATACATTCAAATTCCCAGTACCGTGATTGAAGAGCCTATTCAGCGGGAGTTCTTTATTTTAATGATGAGGGCTTCAAGAATCTGAATCCTACCTTTGCAGTTATTGCGATATAGTATATGTGTATTCTCAAGTACTATTCAACATATGACATGATGATGGCTTGGCTCTGAAGACGGATATCCGGGAGGATTTTCCACGTCTCTTCCTTCCTGAATTTTTTCAATCTTTTTTCTTTTTCTTTCATTCATATTTTCTTTACCGTTTTTTGCTATATCCATATAACTTTCTTCTTTCTTTTTATATTTTCATCATCATCATCCATTATAAGTCCACTGCTGGATGAAGGCCTTTCCCATCTCCTTCCATGATGACCTTGATTGTGCTAACCTCTGCCATGTCTTACCGGCAAATCTTTCTATCTCATCCTTCCATCTTGTGTCTGGTCTTTTCTCACTGCGTTTACAGCCCCAAGGGCACCAATCAGTTAGACTTTTGCACCATCGATTGTCATCTCTTCTTGCTTAATTATTTGTATAATATCCTTCAATCTAGTCCACCATCTGATCCATGTTGATCTTTTTCTATCTCTTAGAGTTATCCCTAGGATTGCTCTTTCCATGGCTCTCTGTGTGATTCTAAGTTGGTTTTCAGTTAGTTTTGTTGATTTCCATGTTTTGCATCTGTAAGTATGTCCATTGTATACTTTACACGTTCAGCACATTGGCAAGGTGCTCTTCAATATGTCTCTATTCATGCCGAATACTTTCCAACCTATCATTATGCATTGTTTTATTTCGCTATCATGGTCTTTCTCTAACTTTATTACCTGTCCTAGATCTTTATGATTTTTTGGGGGACTTTATCATTGAACATTACTTTTGTCTTTGTTCTGTTCATCTTTAGGCCTACTTTTTTTTATTTAGATTAGTCTTCAGTAAATTTCTCATTTTTCCGATTTTCATTCCTTTTTACTATTGTAATAAAATACACTCTGTTTGTGCGTTTGCTTGCTGGGGGAAGGAGGGTAGAGAAGAATGGCATTTGGGGTGATAGTATTGGCACTTGTCCCAAAATGCCATATCATGTTCTCCGGGTTAGAATTTGGGTCAAATGGCTGACCGAGGGAACAAAGAGAATGCATTCAACCAATCAGCTCTGACGAATATTTTTTAGGACATCGATTCAAATCGGGTGGCAGTTAGTCAGTTGGGAACACAGCAGCGACAGGTCAACAGCTAGGGGTTTCACTCCTCACCCGTTGGGTGCAGGAGAGAATGCGAGGAAGAAGCGAATGCGGCCTAATTTGAACTGCTATCATCACCGTCAGTCCTTCAGTAACGTAACTACGAAAATTTCAATGAAACAGAATTCAATACCCTGATTGATCCGAGAACCAGCCCTGCATCAAAACTATCAACAGAAATAAAAGGAACCCATATTTTCCTTGAAATTACTGATTTTTGTCGTCTTTCTCTCTGGCCATGTGGGGGAGCCTTTCTCCTGTATAGACAAACTGTTCCCTCCACAGATAAATCTCTCCCGTACATGTACAGTCCTGGAACGAGACGTCTCATCAGTGAGAAGAAATCTTGGTTATACAACGCTATCCCTTCTTCACTTCTTATTAATTTTCTTTGTACGTGAATATCCCAAAGGCCTGTGCAATGGAGTTTTAAGTTGTGTTCATCAATATGCTAGTTTTTGTTTCCCTAACCATTAATGTCTTGAACCTTAATAATGGGTAAGGGAAGAGTTGGGAGTGCACAATCAAAAGTTTTCAGACAGTTCTCGCATATACTAAGTACTGACCTACATTCACTCAAACAGTTATGTAAAAACTTTTAAAAAATAACATTCCTTGTCTGTGGCCTTTGACCCAACATGTATACATATATGATGTATGCAAAGGCATAGACTTAGGTACATCAATTAGTCTGTAGTCTAATGATGAAAAAAAGCATTTATTTGTTTTTGTTAGGCCAGGAATTAGGATGAGGGCTATATTGACAAATGGTAAACAAAATGAATTGTTTTTATTTGGTTGCAATTGAAAAGTAAGGAATGTTATTAAAATGAAGGTTTTGTTTTGTTAAAATAACAAACAAAGAAATTACAGACTGAATCCTGATTATGAAATGCTTGTACAAAAATGTAGAATAACAAAAAGAATTTTGTCTGATCAGGCTAAAGAATTTACAAACTAAAGTATAATGTAATGTTTTAACGTCACGAAAAGATCACATATTAAAAATGTGCATACCGATAAATAGTGGTGAAAACCAAAGGAGAGGGAGAGAGACCAGGACTAGTGTCCGTGCCCCACCACCACCTCCACAGGTCAGTGTTTCTAGACCTGCACAGATTTTTTGAGGTGAAGTGTAAACATATGAGATACATGTAACTTACAGAATTTAAACGAGAAACACAGTAGCAGCTAACGTTTCTTATAGTGCAGATTCCCAGAGCGTTGCTATGAGTAAAGTCAAATAAAATGAACATAATATTTTTAATCGGACTTTGTTTTTCGACTTTCATGTCAGTTCCTTTCAGCAAAGCCACGGCACACAAACAGAGAATAAACTCCAAGCGATATCCAACTAGTTTCAACTCTACACACCAGTACAACACACAAGTTGTTTGCATATATGGGGTTGATGATACCCCATAACGTAACATGAGGTCAAGCATGGTTTCAGGGCTGAAGCATCATCTATATATACATAAAACTCAATGTTTGTCTGTCTGTTCCACTTTGTAGGCCACAATTTGGCATCTAGGAAGAAAAAACAGTCAACTGACTGACCCCTCCCCCCACCTTTATCGATTTTTATGAAATCTCTATAAAATATCATTTGTTTTCCTATGTTGTCATATTTGAAGTTATTTTTCACCGGGCAACGCTAGTTACCAATAATCCAGAGTATCCAAGCAATATCTCACAATGTCACTAGACTTTGTCAGATAAATACTTACAAGTTTTCTAAGCAGAACATAGATAAGTATAAAATTATCAACTTTTTAAATTATTATATTCATTCTATCTGTTCACATGCTAAATGTAGTGTAATGTTCTTATTGTGTTTATGCGTCTTCGTTGTTTCTATCTGTAGTAGCTGTGTTAGATTAGAATGCGTTTTGATTCGTAATCGTGTTTAAGCGTGTTAAGAAAGGATAAACAAAAGAACACATGTTGATAAGAGCTATGACGAGCTGAACTGCGCCTTCCCTGTTCCTACTTCCGGTCCCGCTTCTGGGACCGGAAACGGAATAGGGATTGCTGGGAGCTTGCTTAGGCATGTTTATTTATTTAACATAACATACATGTGTATAAACATTATATGTAGTATGAGCATTTTGTCATCTGCTTACTTCCTATATATCCACACATATAATAATTAGCAATCTGTTTTTGTGCTCTGTCATGCTATATACACAACTGATGTAGTGAAATAGAATTTTATGCTCTGATGATGTAGTAAAAATGCTGAATTTAAAGAATAATAAAAATATAAAAAGTAATAAAAACAAAAACAAAAAATTTTTAAAATCCATTTATGTTCAACAGAACAAACTCACTGCAATGCAAATTTCTATATCCTTATTAAAGTTGCAGACAGCCGTGCTGTCATGAGGATCTGTGCTTAAAGTTGCAGACAGCTGTACTGTCCTAATTCTCCTCCAAAGGGTCGGTAGAACCCTATAGCCTGCTCTGGCATCTACCAACTACAGGATGTTCACCTTCTGTGGTTTAACCACAGTTCAGACTTACTGTCCGAATATTCCCACAAAGGGGCGGCAGATTCCCATAGCTAGCTCGGGCATCTGCCAGGAGAAGGAAACTCCTGCCAAGCCTATGACCTATAGGCTCTACTCCTACCCGTCCCACTCCGGTAGTCCATTAGGATGCAACCCCTTGGTTTATGGTTTAATCGTTGGGTTAATCCGCACACAGGCCACGCTGTCTATAGTCCTACTGCTTTGGATTACCCTTCAAAAATCTTTGTTCGCAAAGCCATGACGTTCATTCATTGATATTTCATACATGCCATTATTTTTGATGGCATTTTTAATAAATGCTTCGTCACTATATATAAACACTCCCCATGAGGTTACATAAACAACTAGTAATAATGTAAGATGTCACCATTGCAACTAGTTGCTGTTTGATGGACTAATAGAATTTTTATTGATTCATGAATCATTCTCTGATTCTCTGGTTGTAAATAAGTCAGCAGTAGCCTATACTAAACTGAAGACATTAAGGTTTCCTCTAATATGCTGTTCTGATACGGTTTCTGTCAGATGACATCTGTCCAATTGAATTAGTATAGGTTTTTTTCTTGTTTTAGTTTTTGTTTTTATTTCCTCTCCCCACTTATTTATCACCTGAATAATAAAAGGTGAGAATAACTGTCCTGTGTCCCCGCCAAGTCCAACAGGTGTTGTAGTTGAATGATAAAGAAAATAATGTTGATAAGGCTTAATGTGGTACTTTCATTTGAATAGCCGGATGTCTTGAATCAGAATTCAAAGGGAAAAAAAGTCTCTGTATTTTAATAAGATAAAGTATGAAAAATAACGCTTGGCAAGTTTGAGTGTACTAATGGAAATGTTTGATAATTTTTTTTGTTCGCCAATTTAACTTGGTATAAACAGTATAAACTTTGCACTGATCAAATTTAATATGTATAGATTTTTTCTGGACTGTTGTCCCCATCTTGGTTCATCTTTTGAACACAACGTTTCGGCCATTGCACCCTACAGCCTTCTTCAGGCGGGATGAGGGGCCCCTTTCGAAGCATAGGGCAGAATGTCCTCATTCCACTGTATATTTTCGGGTGAACCTGAAGAAGGCCATAGGGTACAATGGCTGAAATGTTGTGTTCAAAAGAAGAACCAAGGTGTTGTCCCTAAATTGGTGGCATCATTACTGTATCCTTTGTAAGTCTAGTTCCTCCAATCACCTCCACCCCAGCCGAGGTCCTGTTGG
This sequence comes from Architeuthis dux, assembly GCA_006491835.1. Lineage (NCBI taxonomy): Eukaryota > Metazoa > Mollusca > Cephalopoda > Oegopsida > Architeuthidae > Architeuthis > Architeuthis dux. The sequence continues at coordinate 238,726 of VCCN01006683.1, forward strand.
TTTTCCTCCGGGTCAAGATTTTTGAATAGAAGGACACCAAGAAATCGAGCACTTCTTTCTGCCTCCATCTCATGGTGCTTCTGATGAAGGCCGTAGGGTACAATGGCCGAAACGTTGTGTTCAAAAGATGAACCAAGATGAGAACAACAGAATTCAAAGAATTCAGACAGAAATGATCAAATTTTGTTTCCTTAAGTATTTTTCACTCATCAGACTCATTTTAGACAATCTAACAAAAACGGTGAAACCTATTTTGGCCTTTAATAATCAGTTTTCCTTCTATAATTTGGATTTATAAATAGTTTTCTTCAGCTATCCGAAAGTAGAATATTCCCATAAAAACCTTCTGTAAGCCGAAATCGCATAAAGAAGCAATTACCATGAATTTGTATGGGAAAAATCTTTGAGCGTTCCCTGACTCCAAAAATGGTGATGATGGTGTGTTAGGTGATGTACAGGAGACTGGGGTTTAGGAGAGAGCGGAAAAAGTTTTGCACTCACTCTATAAAGGGTTCACTCCAAAATAAACGCTGAAGGCTTATTTGTGCGGCCCGTGAACATTCTTGCACAGTGATATCAGTTTGTGGGATCCCAGACATTCTTGTATAGAATAACGTGTTTAACAAGACTACAATGAGATTTTGCAGCCATGTTGTAAGCAGAAACGTATGATAGCGAAGGATGGAGTATTATTTTATAGTTTTTTAATATATCTTATTTCAAATTTTGTTATCCTAACAATAACGAGTGTTACAAGAACTACAAGAAAATGAAAAATTGAAAATGAATGCTGTACGTTTAACAAGGAATGGCTGTACAAGTATTTCTTTACAAATGTTGGAATTAAAGAAGTGTGCCTAATATGCCATGGCAGTGTTGCTGTTTTTAAGGAGTATAATCTGAAGAGACATTTTCAAGCTAAGCACAGTAACTTTGGAAATCAAATAGTTTTTTGTTGAATGCGACCCACTAGAGACCTTACAGATGTTTCATGTGGCCCTCAGGGAGAAAGGTTTGCCCTCCCCTGCTGTATATTAAATGGCCTTTTCAAATTATATTTTTAATTAACTTAGAAAACGAAGAAGAAAAAGTTTTTCTTCTGTCAGTTTTATTAGGCCTTGGAGGGGTTAGATATCCTCTATGCTTAGCTAAGTATGGCATAAGGCCAAACAGGAGAGTGATGGAGGTAGAAAGATTATGTTAAACTGACCTCTGGTAAGGGTAAGGAGTGGAAATATTAATCACCACTACCCACAACATTGGTTTATTGCTGGGTTTAGGTTATTCATGTTTTCTAACATTTATATGTATCTATGTATCTGGACTTCACCCAGCCCTAACCGTTCATAGTAGAAACTTGAAATTTTGCACATACACTCTCCTCAATGTGTAGGGGAAAATGATTTTTTTTGTTTTTTGAAAATTCCCCCCATAATAGGTTTTAGAGAGGGGTTCTGTATGCAATGTTTGCTTATGCTAAATTGGTCACTAGTTTGTGCCCGCTTGTTTTTTGAAAATTCAGACTTTTTTAGTGATCACAGCTCAACAAAAAGCAAGGGAAGTAACTTATTCATTGACCACCCCTTTTCCCAACTTTTTAATTGATCACAGCATATATGCGTGGTGGTGATTCATAACTTCCCTTGGAATGCTTTTTGTTTTTGTTTTTAGTTCTTGATAGAAGGTGAAGCTAAAATTGAATTTTACCATGGAATTTTTGACTTAACTCTTTTTCCCTCTCCTTTTATTTAGCTTTTAGTAAATCTATATTTATTCCTCCATTTTATATTTTGTCGTTCTTATTGTTCTTCCTTGAATTGTAAAATTAAATTATAAATTTTTTCTAACTTAATATATTTCACATTTTACTTATTAGCTCTTTTCGAAGTCTATAAACGCAAGTGGCCGCTGACACGTGCGTTGTCTAATGTAATTACATTTGCAGTTCATATTTCTAAATGCATATTGGTGGTACCTTGAGTGTTGGTCGCCTTGGCTCCTGGGTGTCAGGGATTCGTACATGTGAGGAGGTCAGTATTCAAAGGGTTAAAGCTATCTTTCTGTCTATTTTGAAAGCAATTCTGTGTGTGTGTGTGTGTGTGTGTAACTAAGTGAATTAAACTCGGCCAACAGAGATCATTCTGTGTTTGCACTTCGAAGAGATTATTAAGAATGGGTTATCGTACTTTCATCTGCATCACTTTAGCAAATATCAGTTTTGTCTAAATTGCTTTTGTCCCCACAATAAGTTCTCCGTGAATTTCAATGACATTTTGTTGAATGGTGGGCCATTGGCTAAGGAGGAATTGATGAAGTTTGGGGGTGGATCCAAGGATTATGTTCCGATTGAGAAGAAAAAGATTCAAGGATCCGTCCCAAAATTAAATTAAAAAAATATCTCTCAATCAAAAAAAATCCCTGGATCCACTCCAAAATTTCATCAATTCTTCCTTAGCCTATGACCGACAATTTTCGACAAAATGTCATTGAGAACTTTTGGGGATATTATTGGGACAAAAGTGATTTTAGACCAAAGTGATTTAGACAAAACTGATATTTGCTAAAGTGATGTAGACGAAAGTGCTGTGGGGACAAAAGTGATTTTAGACCAAAGTAATTTAGACAAAACTGATATTTGCTAAAGTGATGTAGGTAGACAAAAGTGCTGAACCCCTTAAGAATAGACTGTTTTCAGGAACTTCCTATTTTGAGGTTAGTGCAACAAGCTGTTGATAAAGATAAGAACAATTCTTTTAGAGATTAACATACCAGGTCTGTGCGGTATGTTTCAAGCCATTTAATATTAACGAAAAACAGCCTAACTAGGACAATGGCGCCTTCAAAGTACACCCAGTGAGACCTCACACATCCCAGCGTCACTTCCACTTTTCAAAACAGTCTGCAAAGTCCTCTTACAGGATCACCATCAGCTACCTCGTAGGATTCTCCTTAATCTCATCCATGGTCTGAAATTTCTTTGAGAATAGCCAGAAGTTGCAGAGAGTCAAATCTGAACACGGGGGCTGACAGACCTGGGCGATGCAATGTTTTGACAAAAAATCCTACATGAAACAGGATGAATGGGCATGCTCGGTCATTGTGAATGTGATGGTCACACAATACACACGCTCGCTCAATGGCATCTCACTGCCGACTGAATAACCTAATGGGAGAGTGTCTGTTTATGCAAGCATGATAAGGGCCCCTTTGATTGGTTGCCAAGTTACATCAAGGCTGCGAAGCCAGTTCTCAAGATATTCAAAATGGCTGGATACTTTCCGGACAGACCTTGTGAATACACAAGTTTATAAGGATCCATCTACAATATATATCTTGAGTATCAATATGTTTTAGCTAATATTGATAGAACAGGCATTAATTTATTTATTTATTAATGCAGCAGGTGCATGTGGGGCTATGCAATAAAGGTAACAGTGAATGGCTTGATGAATTGAGTACGAGACCGGGAAGTACCCCAGTGAAAATCTGGCAATGTGCCTTTTTATTTTTTAGAGGGTTAGTAAGAGCAGAACCTACTTGGCAGTAAAAGGAAGTGATTTTAGTTGATAGAAGCCACAACTAGTGTAACGTT
>VCCN01006683.1:318945-330772 GCA_006491835.1 Architeuthis dux
AGTCTTACAGTCTTAAAGCATTTGAGATGTTACTACGGAAACATTTTTTAAACTAACGATCTTACCTACAGAAATGTTTTCACGTTCTGTTTATTCGTTTATTTCATTACTTGTCATGTAAGCCAATTATTCACTAATAACTGTTAATGAGATGTTCAGAGGGATTTATGTTTTACACAGAATTAGATCTTATAGTACTACAAGTAAACTTACCATGGTTCCCCAGCAGTGCTAATCAAGCACCACCTCCCTCAAGCTATAATTCTTATATTTAGTTTGTTCTTTTGTTTTAGGGCAGTATCATAATATATGTAGCTTTTGTTAATATAGGAAGTTTCATTACAGTCTTAAAGCATTTAAGATATTATTACGGAAAATGTTTTTAAACTAAAGATCTTACCTACAGAAATGTTTTTTATGTTCTGTTTATTTCATTACTTGTCATGTAAGCCAATTATTCACTAATAACTGTTAATGAGAGATGTTCAGAGGGATTTATGTTTTATACAGAATTAGATCTTATATAAGGTGTGTGTGTGTTTCTACCCGCACAGAGAAATAGAATTAGATGGTCTCAACTGAGAATAAGCAAGAATATACTATTTTCTCATTGAGTTCTTGGTTATATTATGTTATCTTATGTTGTAATAGCTAATAACTTGTTTCTGACATTAATATGAATTCATTAATTCTATACTATCTTGAACAGCATTAATTCCTATTGCTGGTAAAGCAAAATGTAACAAAAAACATTCTGAACGCCGAAACCCGTTCATGTCTACAACATCTGTGGAAACTGACAATTTTATTTGCAAGCCAGAGAACTTACAATACTTTTTAAAACACACATGGAATTAAGCCTCCTCTTAGTCATAATCCAAATTTAAAAGATCTCGTCTGAATTTAAAAAAAAAAAAAACAAGCATTAATGTTGCAAACACAAACCAAGGGACAAATTTAGCATAAACTTACATTGCATATTGAACCCCCCACAAAAAACATATTTAGGGACGGATTTTTCATAAAACAAAAACTTTTTTCTAGACATAATAAGGAGTAAATGTTTATATTTTCAGCCCTCTAGCTCCATTGGTGTGGCCTGTATGCATGATATATACAGCCAGGCATACAAATTGAAAACTGAAGAAACCTATGTTGACAGTGTTGGTGACAATTTTGGTTGACGGTTTCTCACACACAGAATTAACTAATAAGAATCCACTGTGACACTGGTGTCACATACAATTTAATTGATCTGCACAGTCTCTTATATAATATTATATTTTGTCTTTGATTTTAACTCATGAAGTTACTAAACTAAGTGACATATACTGGACATTTTGGTACAGTCACGTGATTGTGTGTCAATTTGCCTACCCAGAATCCCACATAATGTTCCTTCAAGTAGAAATGGCTCTGGATTCTTATGGGTTTTAAGTTAGTCTGTCTGGCTGGCTATGTATGTGTCATGCATAGGGGCTGCATCAATTGAGCTAGAGGGCTGAAAATTTAAATGGGTCTGGGTTCTTATGGGTCTGCCTCCTAGACATAATCCAGATTTAAAAGATAACATCTGAAGTGCTACAATGTGCCGTTTTTGCTATGTTACAGTAACATACCCACAACCAAACATTATAATATAGATTCATTGGCATGGCTTAGCCAAGTAAAGTTGTATGACGTTAGAATGACATGTTGGCTGTGCAACATGGTTGAAGTGCCATCAAATGATTTGATGATGCCTGGTCAAATGAAGGTGATAAGTAAAAGTAAAAGTAGTGCCCTTAGACTGTCTATGGCAGCAGCCGTCCCTGCCCTGCTTCACATATAAGTTTCTGTTTATAGTGTGGATGTGAGGGAATCCGACAGAATGATGGGTATGGTTAGACAATTTCTTTTTCCTTTTCCACATTGTCTAACCATACCCATCATATAAGTTTCTCTGTCTCAGCTAGTTTTTCGAGGTTTGCAAAAACGTGAAATAGACAGAGGTGACAAGCACTCGAAGTGGCGTCACTCACTTCACCATACACTATTTTTGCTGCGGGGAGAGGACACGTATTCATGTCTTTCCCAAGGGCATTAGTGCCAGTCTTAGTCTCAGCTGGAGTTTGAACTCGGCATGCCATGTCCATTTTCCCATGCTGCTAACCGATCAGCCACCAGCACTTCCATATGAAGTTGATACACATGGTCTAAACTAAACTCAGTGGGAGGAGAGTAGCAGTGAGAGGCTGTCAGGAGGAAACTGTGGAGAGCAGACCAGCGGGAAAGATGGACATGCCTACAGATGCAGCCCAACAGGGGGCGCTGTTGAAATTATCAGACGAAGAGTAAATGACAAAATGCCTCTTGTTCAAAGAGTCTTTCTCTCTCTAACCAAAATTCTAAACGAAGCGAGAACTAATGATGTTTGAATTTTAATTTGATGGTCCTACCACTAAGACAATGATCACTGGGCTATGAAGAAGTATTAATCAAATGAAGCAGTTTATTATTAATTAGTAGTTGATGATGATGATGATGTCTATTAGATTGGTGTGTTTTGTTTCCTTCGTTTCATCCACACATATAATAATTAGCAATGTGTTTTTAATACTCTGTCACCCTAAGGGATGCAACTGGTGTAGTAAAATGGAATTTTATGTTCTGATGATATAGTAAAAATACTGAATTTAAATATTAATAATAAAAAAATTCATAAAAAGTAATAAAAACAAAAAACTAAAAAATCCGTTTATGGTCAACAGAATGCTATTCTCCAAGCTCACTGCAATGCAAATTTCTATTATCCATGTATATAAAATGCAATGTGTATCCATATATTTTCCAAGCTCACTGCAATGCAAATCCCTATTACCCATTTATATAAAATGCAATGTGTATACATATATTCTCCAAGTTCACTGCAATGCAAATTTCTATTATCCACATATATATAAGATGCAATGTGTATCCATATATTCTCCAAGCTCACTGCAATATAAATCTCTATTATCCATGTATATAAAATGCAATGTGTATCCATATATTCTCCAAGTTCACTGCAATGCAAATTTCTATTATCTACATATATATAAGATGCAATGTGTATCCATATATTCTCCAAGCTCACTGCAATATAAATCTCTATTATCCATGTATATAAAATGCAATGTGTATCTATATATTCTCCAAGTTCACTGCAATGCAAATCTCTATTATCCACATATATAAAATGCAATATGTATCCACGTTGTTAACTAAGTATACTCATTGTCTGTGATGAGTTATTCCCTTTAGGCAGGAGAGCGCTTATTGACTTCCGGGAAAGTGCCATTGTTTCCGTTCTCATCGTGGGGAGCCATATTGGTTTTAGGAGATAGAGAAGGCACACGTGTGTCGTTGACCACAGTCATTGTAGATGTATAAATAAATTGGATCTGTATGAGTACGTCTTTTGTTGCATTTTTCTGTTAATATCTGTCATTATAACAACCATACACATATATTTCATATATGCCGTCATTTTGAGAGTGTGTTTCTAAAGTTACAAAATAAATAAAATAACAAAGTAAGGGTGGTATTTATTGGATGAAAGTTTAAGCTCCGTTTTGTTCATTCTCGAAAGTTTCAAGTTTTATGCAAGCTACTTGTTGAAATTAAGAGAAACGGCTCATCTTTGCCGCATTATTAGTTGCTTATTGATTTTTCTTCTAATGAGGCTTTGATAGCTTAAAAGTGGCCTACAAAATAAGAAGCCAATTTTTGCTCGGAGGTAAGAATCATCTTTGCCATTGTCAAGTTTCCTTGTTAAACTCTTTTTATTCCAGATAAAAGATGGAGTTCTTTTGGCAGTTTTCCTTTTTCTTTTGATATATTTGTTTGTTTTTCTGCATATCTCTTGTCTTCGACTTGCACTCATTTTAACACACTGTTCTTTATTGATTGACACAATTACACACTCTGTGTAATGTGCGCAATTTTCAAACTACAAAGATTTTGTCTGTCAATATATGCTGTCGTCTCTTGTTCAGATATGTAAAGGAAGGTATTTTGCTGAAATGAAAGAAGGGAATTCGTTTTATTTTTTTCTTGTTCCCATTCTGTTTATCTAAAATGCCTGTGTGTGTCCCCCCCGCACCTAATTCCTCCTTATCTTTTTTCCATCCTGGAGAATCCTCATGAAATTCCTTGATGAGTCGAACAACTAGAAATTGAACTTGTCCATTTAAATGGGACTTTTTATCGAAAATATTTTTGTTACCGAGTAACTATTTCCGAGGTACGGGGGAAAACTTTTGGAAGCGGTCAGACAAAAAGAAGAAGCAAAAAATCCCATACCTTGTCTATTGACATCACCCCAACACAGCATGCTGCCAAAAGACGTTGGTCACGTGACGGTTTCTATTGAGTGACTAACCAGACCTGTTTTACTTATTAATCACTGCTACCCACAACACTGGTTTATTGCTGGGTTTAGGTTATTCATGTGTTCTCACATTTATATCTATCTATATATCTATCTATGTATCCGGACTTCGCCCAGTTCATAGTAGAAACTTGAAATTTTGCACACACACTCCCCTCAATGTGTAGGGGAAATGGTTTTCTTGTTTTTTGAAAATTCTCCTCCATAATAGGTCTTTAGTGGGTGGTTGAATATGTAATGTAAGTTTATGCTAAATTGGTCACTAGTTTGTGCCTGCTTGTTTTTTGAAAATTCAGACCTTTTTTAGTGATCACAATCCAACAAAAGGTGAGAGAAGTCACCCCCAACACAGCATATATGGGTGGCAGTGATTCATATTTCCCTTGGAATGCTATTTTTTTATGTTTAAGATCTCAATGCCTAGTTTAATAGAAAACAAAGAAAAATACTTTTATTTTGAAATAGTATTACAATTTTGCACATGGTGGTCTTCAGATTGTGTTCTTCTTTGCTTGGCAAAGGTATTGAGGACCTCCCCCATGAATAGATTGGAATCACCTAGGTACATGAGTAGCAGTATGGTTTCATCTGTGTATCTCGTGTTGCTGAAATGAACTGATCCAGTTGGTATGTTAACAACCATTTTTTTTCTGTCACCATTTTCTGAAGAAATAGGGTTTTTCCACTTTTCTTATGGATTATGCACCTGACAAAGGCTGAAGAATGGATCCGCCAAAATGTTGTGCTAACAACATCAAGAACACAAATGACTTCAAACACCCAAATAAAAAATGTAAATGAATGTCATTATTTGATAATTCATGTAGACCAGTGGTCTTCAAACTTTAACTACTCGGGGAGCTCTTCTAGGGAACCTTTTCTAAAAACAAATTTCCCCTCTACATATATATATTCAAATATTTATATAATTATTGGATTTTGGTCTTTTTATGGAATTATCCAAATGTGTATAAACCCAAATGTAAAACCCGTGAAAGAATCGTTTATATAATGTAGAATAATTAAGTATATTGCGAAAATGTCACTTTGTTTCGCAGAACCTCTAAAAAGGTTGCGTGGAACCATGGGGTTCAGTGGAACAGAGTTTGATTACCGCTGAATTGTACACTAATATCCTCATTCATTTTTTTGTTTCAATGGAGACGTTTCAGCTGGTGGGTTCTCTGACCCTCCTCAGGTGTATCTCACAGTTGATCATCTGGAAAAACTATTTTTACTGAACATCCTCACTAATCCAAGCAAAGATTCGTCTGATACTGTCATTTGTTTTTTTGTTAAAATAAAAGTTTTTTCAAAATACCAGGCAGTAAAGCTTGGTTGTTATCTATAAAAGCTAATTACTGGAACGTGTCTCCAAGTTTTTTAATGGAATTAGTCTAACTCTGTTAACAATCTTCTTAATTAGAGTTCGTTAGCACAAATACAAATTTATTATTTATACTTTTTGATAAGGATTCTATTTCATCTTGTGTTATCTAACTTTTGCTTGCATTTTTTTAGCTAAACTCATTATGCCAGTACTGAATTGTTCCCTAATAACTAGCCATTTATGTAATCCATGATATCACGGGGAGGATTTATTAAACCAATACTTCAAAACTTTCATTCTTTCTAATGATTACATATATAGCAATGTATATAATAATGATAATTTTTCTGTTTGTATCTGTGTGGCTATGTAAGTTACCGTAACCCAGTAAAAACAGCATGTGGTAGGCTGAGTTCTTTTAGTGCTAAACCCTCCAAAGGCTCTAACTTGAAGAATATAACAAATCCGGGTGATGTTCAACTATTACATTATGTTTTAGGAGTGCGGTTCAATTTATGATATAACTATAATGCTGAACTAAACCTTTATTTTGTGTTCACCAACTGTGATATAAAACATTGTGACTTCATAAGAGAAAGTTTATGTTGATAACACTTCTTTCAGAGGTTGTTTTTTTACCTGACCTCATATTCTGAACACACTTTTTTGGAAAGTTGTTTTTTTTACCTTTTATGGGTCAAAATTGAGGGGGGAATCTTTTTTCTTTTTTAAGGTGTCAAAATTTAGAGAAAACACTTATTCTCTTTTTTAGGAGTCAAAAGTGAGGGGAAACTTTTTTTTCTTATTTAGGGCTTACAATTGAGGGGGAACTTTTTTTTTGCCTCTTTGGGGAAAATAGTAATTATAGAGTAGTTTCCCTTATTTATTCATTAATTCGCTACAAAGGAAGTGAATTCACATCAAGCTTAATGGCCGGTGAAGGCAGACTTTAAGTGAGTACAATACATTCTGGCAGTTGGGAAAAAGATGAAACAAAAATCGCAAATTTCAGTGGTTGGTCATGAATTTTTTTCACCCTTATCACTAGAACCTGGAACTAGGAATATTTTGTTTGTTAGAGCAGAAAATGAATAAAGCTACGCAGAAGGGGATGTAGCAGGCATCCAAAAAAAAACAAAGAAAACCCTGGCCCTTGTATCATCATCATCATCATCATCATTTTAGCATCCGTCGTTGGACATAGACCTTCCCCAAGATTCGCCAGACCTCTCTATCATGGGCGTCGTGGAGCCAATACTTTCTGAACTTGTCTAGTTCGTCGCACCGTCTGATTTTTTGCTGGCCACAAGTTTGCATATGATCTGTGATCGATGTGAGTTGTGATGTCCAGTGGTTGTCTGAAATTCTCGCAACATGACCAGCCCATTGCCATTTGAGTTTTCTAATGGATTCTATGATATCTCTGACGCCTGTTTTTTCTCTAATGTACTGTGCTGTCTTGTGATCTCTCCATGTGAGGTTAAACATGATTCTTACTTGTGCATGTTGTATGGTTCTCAGTTTGAGGGTCCATCTTTTGGTTAGGTTCCATGTTTCAGCACCATAAGTTACTGTCGGGAGGATGCTTTGGTTGTAGACCCTTCTTTTCAAAACTAATGGGATCTTCTTGTTCTTGAAGGTCGAACTTGTTCTACTGAAAGCTTGCCAACCGTCAACTAAAACTGTCAACATAGGTTTCTTTAGTTTTCAAGTCTGGCTGGCTGGCTCTTTGTGATACATCATACATACATAGATGATGGAGGGCTGAAAATTTAAACATTGACTCCTTATTATGTAAAAAAAAAAAAAATTTTAATTTTTGTTTGTAGAAAATTCACCCCCATAATAGGTTTTTAGTTGGGGGTTCAATTTGCAATGTAAGATCCCCAGTTTGTGTACGGCAGGATTCATACATGTATTTTTGAAACTTCAGACTTTACTACTAGTGAATACTGCCCAGCAAAAGTCGAGATAAGTAACTTATTCATTGATCACCCCTTTTTTCCAATTTTTTTAATTAATCAACCCCAACACTGCCAAAAGACATTGATTACGCGACAGTTTCTATTGAGTGACTAACCAGACCTGTGCTTTTTTAAAAAATCTATTTATTTCTTCTTATCGATTCTTTCTATACTTATTCATGACGTTATTCTACGAAAGTAGTTTAAAAGGGGTATTTAATTTTCTGATTCATTCGTATCCGATATATTCTGATGCACAGTGTTTCAGAGTTTTTTGCATTCGAAAAAGAAACCATTTTTCTTATTTCTAAAACTGGTCTTATTAGTTGAGCAGAAAATGCATCTTCTTAGAGAAATGCACTCTGAAATGTTATCTGCTGGTACTCGAAAACAGATTGAATCGATGATGCACCATTATGTGGGAAATCCAGCAAAAAGAATTTTCTGTGAGTGTCGGGGGGTGGGGGGATCAAACATTCATTTTTATAGCAGTTCTTCAATATTGTCTGAAGTTCTGCGATTGAGTATTTTTTATTATTCCCAGACATTTTTTTAATAACATTTAAAAACACGGACAGCAAACAAAATTGGAAGGGATAAGGGAGAGAATGAGAAGATACAAGCAAAGGGTGAGAGAACAGCAAAGGCATGAGATAATGCATACTCTTAGTTGTCAACAAAGAAACGATTTTTCTTATTTTTAAAACTGGTCTTATTAGTTGAGCAGAAAATGCATCTTTTCTGTGAGTTTTGGGGGTGAATCAAACATTCATTTTTATAGCGGTTCTTCAAAGTTGTCTGAAGTTCTGCGATTAAGTATTGACAGTTTCTATTGAATGACTAAACGGACCTGTGCTTTTTAAAAAAATCCATTTATTTCTCTTGTCAATTCTTTCTACACGTATTCATAACTTTATTCTACGAAAGAAGTTTAAAAAGTGTATTTCATTCTTTCATTCGCGTTCGATATATTCTGCTGCACAGTGTTTCAGAGTTTTTGCATTAGGAAAAAAAAAAGAAAAGCTTTTTCTTATTTCTAAAACTGGTCTTATTAGTTCTGCAGAAAATGCATCTTCTTAGAGAAATGCACTTATGTTATCTGCTGGTACTCGACAACAGAGTGATTCTTCGCCTGATTTCTTCTTCTTTTGTGGAATTCATGGAGATTCATTGTCCTAGGTAGATGTAGTAGCCAACTTTACTGGATTCAAATGCAGTCATCAATAGAATACAACTATTATTATTCTTTCATTTTCCCCCATTGCAAAGCTTGGCTGTACCACTGTAATCAATAGAGTGAATGAAAGTTTTGATGCAGTTGTTTAATAAATCCTATCTATGATATCAGAGATTGCATAAACAGCTAGCGTGTGATAAAAAGATAGTAGGACAAAAAATTGTCTGGGAATAATAAAAAAAAATACTCAATCGCAGAACTTCAGACAACTTTGAAGAACCGCTATAAAAATGAATGTTTGATTCCCCCCCAAAACTCACAGAAAAATTCTTTTTGCTGGATTTCCCACATAATGGTGCATCATCGATTCAATCGGTTTTCGAGTACCAGCAGATAACATTTCAGAGTGCATTTCTCTAAGAAGATGCATTTTCTGCTCAACTAATAAGACCAGTTTTAGAAATAAGAAAAATCGTTTCTTTTTCGAATGCAAAAACTCTGAAACACTGCATCAGAATATATCGAACACGAATGAAAGATTCAAAGAATGAATTACACTTTTTAAACTTCTTTCGAAGAATAACGTAACGAATAAGTGTAGAAAGAATTGACAAGATACATAAATAAATTTTTTTAGAAAAGCACAGTTCTGGTTAGTCACTCAATAGAAACTTGATCAATGTCTTTTAGCAGTGTTGGGGGTGATCAATTAAAAAATTGGAAGAACGGGTGATCAATGAATAAGTTACTTATCTCGACTTTTCTTGGGCAGTGATCACTAATAAAGTCTGAATTTTCAAAAATACAAGTGTGAATGCTGCCATACACAAACTGGGGATCAATTTAGCATAAACTTACATTGCAAATTGAACCCCCACTAAAAAAAAAAGTTTTTTTTTTTTCACATAAGTAGTCAATGTTTAAATTTTCAGTCCTCCATCATCCATGTACGCGTGATATATACATACCTAGTCAGCCAGACTTGAAAACTGAAGAAACCTATGTTTAAATTTTTGGTGACAGTTTTGGTTGACAGTTTCACAAAGCTCTGTGTTCTCCAATGAAGAAATAAAAATGGTCCATGTCCTTGAGTGCATCGGAAGTCGAAATAAGTAAATTCCATTTTTAGAATATCTTGATTTCCAAATGCTGCCAGTTAAAAGAGCAAGAGAAAACAACCTTGCATTCCACAGACTGTTAGAAACCGTTAACCAAAACTGTTACCAAAATTGTCAACATAGGTTTCTTCAGTTTTTAAGTTTGTCCGGCTGGCTGGATCATGCAAACAGGCTACACTAATGGAGCTAGAGCGCTCTAAATTTAAACATTTACTCCTTGTGTCTAGAAAAAAATGTTTTTTTGTTTATTTATAAATTTAACCTGCTAAATAGGGTTTTTTTATGGGTGGTTCGATTTGCAATGTAAGTTTATGCTAAATTAATACCTTAGTTTGAGTCCGGCAACATTCTTGCTTGTTTTTTTGTTGAAAATTCAGACATTAGTAATTACTGCCCAACAAAAGTCAAGAGAAAATTCTCTCCTAAATAGCTTTTTAGGTGGTGGGCGTCAATTTGCAATGTAAGTTTTTGGTAAATTGATCCCTTAGTTTGTGTCTGGCAGCATTTAAGTTTGTTTTTTTTTAAATTCAGACTTTTTTTAGTAATCACTGCCAACAAAAGGTGAGAGAGTTCACTTATTCATTGATCACCCGTTTTTCCAATTTTTTAATTGATCGCCCCCAATACGGCATACTGCTAAAAGACGTTGGTCTTGTGACGGTTTCTATTGAGTGACTAACCAGACTGGTCAATTCTACTTGATAAAAGACTAGAAAGCATTATGCTAAGTTTTTGTTTATCTCAAAGGAATTTTGAATTGATGAATTAGATGTGACATACTAAGGATCCTCATCTGAACTAGTTACTCAAACAATTTCTCTACAAAGAATTAGAAACAACATTTGATCTCATTATTAAATTATTATTACATTCCAGAATCTTTTTTACTGATATTTGTATTGTATCCAAAAATATATATACAACAGATTCCAGTTAAATAGAACATCAGTTACAAGGAATAGCCACTTAGTAGGACTAGTTGTGCAAGAACACAATGAAATGTATGCAATGTTTTGCCCTTTTTATGCAAATTCATTGTAAAGGAATGACTGCTTATAGGGACAAAGATTTGTGGTCCCGATGTGATCCGCTTAAGCAGAATCCACTGTATACTTCTTAGTTGTTAATAACATACTAGCTGGACTTGTGGAAGTACAATGGGTGTTGACAACTAAGATTATGCATTATCTCATGCCTTTGCTGTTCTCTCATCCTTTGCTTGTATCTCCTCATTCTCTCCCTTATCCCTTCCAATTTTGTTTGCTGTCCGTGTTTTTAAATGTTATTCAAAAAATGTCTGGGAATAATAAAAAAATACTCAATCGCAGAACTTCTGACAATATTGAAGAACTGCTATAAAAATGAATGTTTGATCCCCCCACCCCCCGAAACTCACAGAAAATTCTTTTTGCTGGATTTCCCACATAATGGTGCATCATCGATTCTATCTGTTTTCGAGTACCAGCAGATGAAACGAGTGCATTTCTCTAAGAAGATGCATTTTCTGCTCAACTAATAAGGCCAGTTTTAGAAATAAGAAAAAATCGTTTCTTTGTTGACAACTAAGATTATGCATTATCTCATGCCTTTGCTGTTCTCTCACCCTTTGCTTGTATCTCCTCATTCTCTCCCTTATCCCTTCCAGTTGTGTTTGCTGTCCGTGTTTTTAATTGTTACTCAAACATGGATTAGTTTCATATGTGAATAAGGAATACACAAATATTTGTTACTGCATCCTCTCTTTTATCTTTTTGTTCTATTTCTCCATAAAGAATATTAATGGATCATAATTTGATGCCTTACCATCCCTACCATCTTGATATCCAG
>VCCN01006683.1:518357-530175 GCA_006491835.1 Architeuthis dux
TATTGCATGTAGGTGATCTATTATTGAGTAGCCTCTTCTGAAGCCTGCCTGCTCGTGGTTGATTTTCATCTGGGGTGCATGTTAATCTGTTTGTGATTATTTTTGTGAATAGTTTATATATGTTAGGTAATCGTGTGATAGGGCGGTAGTTACCAAGGTCGTGCTTATCTCCTTTCTTGTGGAGTAGGATTACTATTCCTAGACAGAAGTTTTTGGGAACTTTTCTCTCTTAAGCATTGTGTGAATAAGAGAGTGCTCAAGAGAGAGAAAAGTTCCCCAAAACTTCTGTCTAGGAATAGTAATCCTACTCCACAAGAAAGGAGATATGAATAGAAAATTGACTCTACTTAAAAGCACTATGGTGAAATTGTATTGCTTGCGATCGTCTCAAAGAGGAAGGACAAAAGATTCTAACAGGCAGTCCAAATGGACAAAAAGATGGGAGGGCGGAGATAACAAAACTTTGGGTTGCGTCTTTACTCGTTCAGTAAACATGAAACAAGTTGTTACTGACACCGCTTGTCCTGTTCTCTCATTTATAAGATGTATATATATATTTTCTATAGTTTTGAGAAGTGTCATTAATATTCAAATGGTTCTTCAGACGATTGAACTCCTTCTTGTTATTTGTGTTGTAAACACAACGTTTCGGCCGATCCATTCTTTGGCCTTCTTCAGGTGTAAAGATCCAAGTGTGATGGGTTAAACAGAAATTATGTTTAAAGGGGGGTAGCCCTTATAGCGCATGGCCCTGGTGTATATAAAGGTTGTAGTTAGATCTAAAAATTCAAATCCAGAATTTGGTTTTTAATTTAATTAAAAACTTTTTTTTCAAAATGGCGCTTATCGCGTTTAGGAACCACGGTCTTCATATTTTGTTTCCAGTGAGACGATTCCACTTGGGTATCTAATTTTTTAGTTTCATTTTCTACATACAACAGGAAAATCTCTTGAGGGGTAACTCTACTTGCTTCTGTTGTCTGCAGTGGCATCAAAGTTCTATCAAAAATCAATACTCTTTCAATTAGGTGTTTTTCAACATGGCTCCCTTTCTCTGCATTCATTTGTAGAAATGGCGGTGCAAAATTGGTAAACGTCTTTTCTTCATCTTCCTTTACTTCTGCTCTTATAAGAAACTGTTAACCAAAACTGTCAACAGTTTCTTCAGTTTTTAATCTGGTCTGGCTGGCTATGTATGTATGGTGTGTACAGGCCGAACCATTAGAGCTAGAGGGCTTAAAATTTAAACATTTACTCCTTATGTCTAGAAAAAAACGATTTTTTGGGTTTTTTTTTAATTCTTCCCCATAATAGGTTTTTAGTGGGGGATTCAATTTGCAATTTAATTCCATGCTAAATGTGTCCCTTAGTTTGTGTCTGGCAGCGTTCACGCTTGTTTTTTTGAAGATTCAGTTTTTTTTTTAATGATCACTGCCCAACAAAAGGTGAGAGAACTTATTCATTGATCACCAGTTTTTTCCAAATTTTTAATTGATCACCTCGAACACAGCATGCTGCCAGAAGACATTGGTCACGTGGTGGTTTCTATTGATTGACTAACGAGACCTGTTTCTTTTTCTTTCCTGCTACAGACTAACCAAAATGTCTGTTCCTTTGGTCTTCTAACATGTAATTTGCTGGTGAAGTTTTGGTGTATTGGTCGGTCAGACGGATGAAATTTATTGCAAAAGTTGCATTTCTAGTTGGGAAGAGCATCTTCCCCCTTATTTGTAGTTTCTTATTTATTTATATTATTTTATATATTTATCTATTGGCTAGGAGTTTGTGTGTATGTTGATGCGGTAATGGGGTTTATTTGTACCCTCACCCCAAATCTATCAAACCTACTTTTAAAATGAGTTCCGTGCGCAGCATGTAAAGTATCCTGCAGAAACTCTGTGATATGCATTTTTATGTGTTTTTCTTTTCCGAAGAATTCGCTGTTTGTAAATAGTTTTTAGTTTGGCTACTCTAAATCAATGTATTTTATCCGCTCGCTCTGATGGATCTCTGTCTAAAAAGAAGAAAAGTTGCTATTACATGTTTATTACTATACAAATAAAACATTGTGTATATGTTACCAGCACTATTATGCTACTTTTCCACGTAGTCGACATCGGGATTGATGCACTTGTCCCATCGGTGCACGAGCACATAAATACCCTCCTCAAAGAACCTGGCGTCAAGCGACTGGAGCCACCCTTGCAACTCTGCAATTTCTTTTCAGAATTTGGAACGGTATAGGGAGGCTGATGGGGACTTTCTGGAGCACATGATCACAGGGTGCATCACGTTTGCGTAAGATATCATCCTGCTGCACAACAATGCCAACCTGACAAAAGAGTGGTTCCAGCGATATGGTTGGGATGTTTTACCATATCAACTACATAGTCCTGACTTGGCTCCTTCAGATTATCATATGTTTGGGCCCCTCAAAAGACAATTATCTGGGAAGCGGTTCCACTTGTTGTTGCAGAGGTGCAAGGGTGGCTCCAATTGCTTGACACCACGTTCCTCGAGGAGGGTATTGCCAAGCTCTTTGGGACTGTTCCAGGCACTCCAGTAATGATGGGTACAACTGTTCCATAATATTTTTTCTCTTCTGGTTCTCTCTAGCAAAGTCAAAATATTTTTCAAGTTTTTCAGTTTCATTCTGTCTCTGACATTTGCTATCTGACAGATCTTTAGTTTCAAAGAGTTTTTCGGATGATTGAACTCCTTGTTAATCACTGCTACCCACAACACCGGTTTATTGCTGGGTTTAGTTAATCACTGCTACCCACACCACTGGTTAATTGCTGGGTTTAGTTAATCACTGCTACCCACAACACTGGTTTATTGCTCGGTTTAGGTTATTCATGTGTTCTGACATTTATATGTATCCACCTATGTATCCGGACTTCACCCAGCCCTAACCATTCATAGTAGAAACTTGAAATTTTGCACACACACACTCCCCTCAATGAGTAGGGAAAACATTTTTTTTAAATCCCCCCCCCCCTCAATAGGTTTTTAAATTCACTAGCAATGGCTTGTAAGATGAGCTTGCTTACCATGACTCTGCAGCTGACACCCTTAACCCGATATAACACACAGCCTCATTTATGGGATTTCCAGTAAGGATCAGACTCACTAACAATGGCTTTTGAGAATAGCTTGCTACCCATAAGCCACCTGGTATAATCTAAGTTGAGCTTATAACTACTACAGTACAGTCTCTGTACTGTGTGTAGTGGCAATGGTTCTATGCAAGCAGTTTTAGAAACCATCAACCAAAACTGTCAAGATAGGTTTCTTCAGTTTTCAAGTTGGTCCGGCTGGCTGGCTATGTATGTATAATGCATACAGGCCGAACCACTGACGGTAGAGGGCTGAAAATTTTAAAATTTATTTATTATGTCTACATAAAATGTTTTTTTGTGTTTTTAACACCCGCCCCCAAATAGGTTTTAGGTGGGTGGTTCAATTTGCAATGTAAATTTATGTTAAATTGATCCCTTAGTTTGTCTCTGCTTGTTTTTTAAAAAATTCAGACTTTAGTGATCAATGCCCAACCAAAGTCAAGAGAAGTAACTCATCATCACCAATTTTTCCAATTTTTCAATTGATTACCCCCAACACGGCACACTACCAAAAGACGTTGGTCACATGACTAACCAGACCTGTTATTATTATTTATTGTAGTGATAAGAGGTGAGTGCAGACACTGCTACTGGAACAGCATGAAGATGATGGTATTTGACCTGCCATCTAACCTCATCATCATCATAAGGGAGGTGTGAGTTGCCCAATGGTTAGCAGCATGGGAAATGGAATCAGCAAACCGAGTTCAAACTCAATTTGCGTCCTCTTCACACTAATGCCCTTGGGAAAGGCATGAATCCATCTCTTCTTCTCCCAGCTATGGATAAATAGCAGTACAGACATGGCTCTTCAGCGTTTATTGGCGACCAGTCTAGAAGATGGACTACTCTGAATTTAAACCGGGGAAAGAATTGTGAAAGGCTGACAACAGACAGAGTAGGGAACATGTTTCTGAAATCTATGGTTAACGGGGCTCTGGTGAAGCATCAACGCGCCTAGCAAGCCGGAAGTGGATTATAACAAATTGCCCAAGTAAAATAAAGGAGAATAAAAATGGACGGACGGAATAACACGGCTGCCATATCTACCTCCTCTGTCATTTAAAGTACAGGTGGAAGATCTTTTTAAAAAATCATCATCATAACTCAACCTAAGATAAGTATTTGACACCTCGTATGTTACCAGGTAGGGGATTGATGTAATGATTACCAGCAGGGAAAATGAAATTGACAAAGAGAGTTCATATTTTATCTGTTCACTTGGCACTATTAAACTTGGGAAAGGCATGAATCTACCTTCCATTTGCTTTATATACATACCTTACAGCATTTTCTTTACTAACTGGAATTATGTATGGGTTCTCTGTGCATCCCAACTTATTTTTTAACGTATGAATGTCATCAAAAAGAATTTACTCAACCTGAGGTCATATTTAGGGGACAAACTCACTATCAGTAGCTTGCAAGAAGAAGCACTGCTTTTTTGAAAACTATAGTCTTTAATCTTCTGATCCCTTTTGTCAAAACCCAAAGTCAAAAGTTTGTTTTCCTACTTTAATAAGAACAAGAACAATAATCCTCACCAAAATTAGGGGTGTAAACCGATATGTAAAACCCCCATTCTCCTACAGGGATTTTAACTCATGATCATGTGATCAGTAGGCGGCCGTCTTACTGCCTGAACTAAATTGACAAGTCTTAGATATTAACGAAAATTTATAACACATACGCATGGGCTTATTTCATTCTAATAAATAAATAGAGAAAAAAAATATTTTTATAATTTTTTATTTATTATACAGTGTGTCCCCAAAGTCTGGACACATAGGAAATATCACTATTTATAACTAACTATATTTTTGGGCCCCACAGATTAAATATGAGTTTGTCGAAAGAAGAAAGGATTGAACTGGTACTTCTCAGTGGACGTGAAGAATAAAATGTTGTTCAAATTTTGTTATTGAAAATATGCATTTTGCCTATGTGTCCAGACTTTAGGGACACCCTGTATATACAATACAAAAGTTGCAGTAATCATCTTCAATCGGAATAGAAGTTGGAGTGGAGTTTGACCCTGCAGCAGCCAGTCTTGTTTATTTTTCTTCTTCTTGGCTGAATGTTGTCTGGCACATACATAGATTAATTTTTTTCTTCTTTTTTTTTATGACAATATCTGCATGCAAAATATTCAGAATGCATAGTAAAATAATTTTATTGTCCACAATGCTTTTTTATTTAAAACTTTCAAAACTGTTGGGACATATATATCGAGAGGTTTCTATGACTACTGGGATATATATGTCTCGTAGATCTCTTTTAGAAGTCTACTGGGACATTTTAATTCAGGCATTAAGCACCTCAATAGGTTAGTTTTGAAAGGGTTTTAAAAAAATGAAAATAACAAAGATCTAGTTTATAGCGTTTTTCTTATTTTTACTTTCTTTATTAGATGCGCTTAAGATTCTCCAGCAGTGATTGCTGTCACAGACTGACTATCTGACAAGTTGACACATCAAATGCGTTTCCTCCCACTCCTTTTATGAATCTGATGAAACATAAATATCTGGTGTCGCTTAGATTCATTTTTCGAACGTCTCACACCCGTGAATATTAAATGTAACTTTTTAATGACATATTAAAAGTTTTTTTAAAAATCAATTCTCAAAATCAAACTGTGACATAAGGTTGCGTTCGTTTTCTAAGAAGAAGCTAAGACATTTTTTAACATATCTCTCTCATATCACAGTGTTTATTGTTTTAACACATCTCATATCACAGTGTTTATTGTTTTAACACATCTCATATCATAGGGTTTATTGTTTTAACATATCTCATATTGCAGTGTTTATTGTTTTAACATATCTCATATCGCAGTGTTTATTATTTTAACACATCTCTTTTAACACATCTCATATCATAGGGTTTATTATTTTAACACGTCTCATATCGCTGTGTTTATTGTTTTAACATATCTCATATCGCAGTTTTTATTGTTTTAACATATCTTATATTGCAGTGTTTATTGTTTAAACATATCTCATATTGCAGTGTTGATTGTTTTAACATATCTCATATCGCAGTGTTGGTTGTTTTAACATATCTCATATCGCAGTGTTGATTGTTTTAACATATCTCATATCGCAGTGTTGATTGTTTTAACACATCTCATATTGCAGTGTTTATTGTTTTAGCATATCTCATATCGCTGTGTTTATTGTTTTAACATATTTCATATCGCAGTGTTGATTGTTTTAACACATCTCACATAATAGGGTTTATTTTTTAAAACATTTAACTGAACTCGTGTTTAGCGCATCTATGGTCTGACTTTCCGTCTTGTTTTTACATAAAACTTCAAAATATGTGTTGCATAAAGAGTGAATTGTCTGACCAATTAGTGACAGTACATTTGAGGCAGAAATATAGCTGAGAGGACAACTTTGTCTAGAAGAGAAATCGTTTTTCTCTATGCATTGATTTTGGCTGCTGTCAAAGGTGAACTTATTTTCAAAGAGTACACAGACAGATTGAATCTTTACCCAAAATACTTTGAGTTTTTCTATTAATTTCCTGCTTTGTTCTTCATTGGCCATAATGGCTGCCAGTCACTGAGCAGGACAGCAGTTACCTTTGGTGAAATGGTGTTGTTGGTTTTATTTTAATTGTTTTTTAAATGTAGGTTGGGAGAGACAGTCAAAAAATGGATTTATAGGTTTGGTGTTTTTAAAGAAAATTCTCTTGAGTTTCTTGAATAACCTTTAAGTCAATTATCTTTACATTTATTTAAACATATAGATGTGTACATATATATGTGTGTGTGCGTATAATATATATATATATGTGTTTGTGTGTGTATATATAGGTGTGTGTATATATTTATGCACACACACACCTCTATATATATATATATATTGTCAAATCCACATACAGCGCTGTTTCGTCGTCTTACGACTCATCAGTGTGGCCAGCAGTCCGACATCCTACCAACGCTCCAATCACCGCGGCTGATTTTATATCATTTTTAAGGCATATAATCTAATATGTCTTTCTATTTACAAGAGCGCTCAATCCAGATTACTCCGAAGAGCTAAGATGTAAATAGGTAATTCTCTACTATAGTGCTCTACCTCTAAATTGAGGGGGCGTATATATATATATATATATATAAATACTGTCCAAACGATATATCTCAGATCGAGTGCTTTTGACTATACATTCAGTCATTATCAAGATCGTGAAATCTTATTGGTTGCATGGACATGACCTGGATAGATTGATGCTTAGTTCTCTCTGCAAAAGATCAACAGTTATGTTTTTTTCTTTCAATTCATTTTTAAGTTTTAACTTAGTATAAGTTTCTACAGCCTATGTTTTGACAGAAGCGGAAATCTCTTGAAGATTATTATAGTTTTTCTTTCTTTTTCCTTCCCCTAGCCACCCTGCTTTCAACCCTTATGCCACCTGTTCACCCTCCTCTTTTTGGCATTAAGACAGGGGATTTTCAGCAGATATTTAGGAAATAAAAGTTAGTTACAAATGATGATGATGATGATAAAAATATAAAAAGAATAAAAATAGAATAAAAACAAAACTTAACTTTTGCTGTTTCTATCCTTGTCATGAAGACAACATGGTTCAGCAATTGCCAGTCCAGCTTTCCTTCTTTTATGAAAAGGTAGTAAAATATATAACAACAAATGGTTTATTTTTACCTGCTGTACAAAGTTGAAATGGTTTTGCTGTTGAGTGTTCAGTCATTCAGAAATGTTCTTGGGAATAAAGTTTTTTTTGTTGTTGAGTTGTAATAAGAATAATTCTTGAATGAAGTAGTGTAAAAAGTTCATACAGTTTCATACAGAGGTTCAAGTTGAAGGTTCAGTGAGTATTTTGCTAAAGTGTGGTGTTGTAATGTTGAGGTATATGTATGTGAGAAGTTTGATATTCTTTGGCAAAAGACTACTGATATGTTTATGTGTATGTATAGTGAATAGTTGAATAAATGGTGAGTAGCTGAGCATAGGCATATGGGAACTCTTTGGTTAAGGGGCCAGGGGGCTTGATTTGCCCCAACATTTACACAGTTTTGTCCAAGATTTTACACTGTTAATAAGTATTCGTTCACTAGTCTTTATAAGATCTTTGAGCACTACTACCAATGTGATAATATGTACTTTTCACCAGTCCCCAAAACAGCCACCAGATTTATGGTTCATATCAGATCTTTGAGCACTGCTACCAATGAAATAATATGTACTCGTTGACTAGTCTTTATGAGACAATAACATAGAAGAACCAGTGCCCAAAACAGCCACCAGATTTATGGTTCATATCAGATCTTTGAGCACTGCTACCAATGAAATAATATGTACTCGTTTACTAATCTTTATGAGACAATAACATAGAAGAACCAGTCCCCAAAACAGTCACCAGATTTATGGTTCATATCAGATCTTTGAGCACTGCTACCAATGAAATAATATGTACTCGTTGACTAGTCTTTATGAGACAATAACATAGAAGAACCCAAAACAGTCATCACATTTATAGTTCATGTCAGATCTATGAGCACTGCTACCAATGTGATAATATGTACTCATTCAGTAGTCTTTATAAGACAATAACATAGAAGAACCAGTCCACAAAATGGTCACCAAAACTCAGCATCAACAAGAGTGCAAAGGGCGATAACCAAAACATCAACAGTTGTGGCTGAGATTCATCCTGTCTCTTTGTCTTAATTACAGTGCAAAAAGTATCCAATATATTTCAAAAAGTTTATTTTAACATTCTTATACATCTTCATAATTGACAGAATTTGGGCCAAAGATTTCTGATTTTTGTATTTTTTTAATCTGTGGTCCAAACTCTGGCAATTTTGAAGCTGTATAAGGATTTTGAAATGAACCTTTTGAAATGTATCGGATATTTTTAGCACTCACTGTATAATTGATACTTAAATCCACCTCTGACATCTCCTGCCATTCATCACCAGTGTCCCTTTTTCTAATTTCCTGCAATTGTTCTAAATACCACTTCTTGTGAAGCAACTTACCTCCCATGACAGGCAGAACCAGTTCACCAAATATTCCCTACATTGGTGGAAAAGCTTCCAAAAGAGGGCAGCGTTTCCTTGGAGAGACCCACCAGCGAAGCCCCAATTCATCTAGCAGTTCTCATCGAATTCGGATCTATTGTCTGCAAACAAAAGTAAACTTATAGATTCTCAAAATGATGGATGACTTTGCCCCCTCACCCCCCAATAAGTAATGTGGCTGAATTTTTGTGAATACCATTCAGAGAAGGTGAAAATGGTTGTGTTCGTGACCTCTTTGCAAAATTTGTCCAAATAGAGAGTCATATTTCAAATATAAAACAAACAGGTCTGGATAGTCACTCAATAGAAACCGTCACGTTGGGGGTGATAAATTGGAAAAACGGGTGATCAATGAATAATTTACATCCCTTGCCATTTGTTAGGCAGTGATCACTAAAAAGTCTGAATTTTCAAAAAACAAGCATGAATGCTGCTGGACACAAACTAAGGGACAAATTTAGCATAAACTTACATTGCAAATTAAACCCCCCACTAAAAACCTATTTAATGGGGGATTTTCAAAAAGAAAAAAAAAAGAAGTTTTTTCTAGACATAATATGGAGTAAAAGTTTAAATTTTCAGCCCTCTAGCTCCATTGATGTGGCATGGTGCGAAGAGAGTGGTTCTAAAACGTGATAAGCGCCATTTAACAACTAAATGTGTTTGATTCAAGGCCATATACATTACTGTCCTTCCAAGCGTCGGAACTGGAGGCGTGACAAGGAATTCTTTTTACAGCATTAATAGCTGGTGTGAACAGATTTAAAAAGTTACCTGTGAGTTTTTTTTACCTATTTACACCATGATATTGTAGAAATAATGAGTCCATTTGTTTCTACTGATCAATTATTATTATTTCTTATTAGAGATACAGCTTTTTTATTGTCAATAGTATGGTGAACTTTTGAAAGAAGTAGATTGTGGTGATTTAAAATTCCACTGGATACTGTATACAAAAACGTCAACATTGTATAAAATTTAATTTTATCATGGGAATCTTAGTGTCATTATTAAGA
The DNA here is from genome assembly GCA_006491835.1 of Architeuthis dux. Classification (NCBI taxonomy): domain Eukaryota; kingdom Metazoa; phylum Mollusca; class Cephalopoda; order Oegopsida; family Architeuthidae; genus Architeuthis; species Architeuthis dux. The sequence goes on from VCCN01006683.1 coordinate 528,551, forward strand.
AAGAATGATTGAAAAAACATCTGAGATAAAAAAAATGTTTGTACACCTTATAGAACCAGAGATATCTTTGAAAATAAATTAGTTTAAATATTGTCATGACATGTTTCTTGGGAACATGTTTTTTCTGAAAGAGGACATCCTAAAGAACATTTTGTTACCCTAAATGTAGGATCATGGGCGGAGGGGTGCACGGTGGGCCCTGCTGGCCCCTGGCCTAACTAGTCTCCTCCTCTTTGTTGTCTTGATCATAACATTTTGGATACTGTACGATCCAGTTTTCTTTCTATCTAAATTTCCAAGACAAAGTGTTGTTGTTATTGTACATCGATTCTTTTGAACCAGTTTCCTCATCTTTCGGGTCTTTATCACATTTGGGCCATTGTACTTCTCAACCTTCTTTTAGTCTGGATTTCAAAGACGTGGAGGTATCGTTAATTGATTGATTCTTTCAAACCAGTTCCATTTGAAATTGTTTCCTTCTCTTTGTTGTCCTTATCACAATGTTTCGGCTGCCCTACCCTTTAAACATATCCTAACCATTATCAGAGTTCTCTTTTAAGCAGGATATTTGAAAGTTACAACTATGGGGTTGAAACGCTAATATTCATAATATATACCTACATATATATATATCCTCAGATACTTTTTCATGGGGCTTTTGAAAGAAGTGATCAAATGCAGAGATTTTTATCACATTAAGCAATTAATTTGAAGGAATGACCATAAAAACAACAATGGACCTGAAATGGCTGATGATGGGGGAGTTGCTAAATGTTTGGCCGGCCGTAGAAACTGAACTAAGGGTGTTAAAATAAAAATTCCACTGGATTATATTCAGTTGATGCATTTTCTTGTGTAAAAGAGTTTAAAAGCATTAAATATTTGTCTGATGATCAAAACATAGGACCATTACTGTAAAAACCCAAAGTTTTATGTGTTTTATGAATGCGTGAAAAGTAACGTAGTCAGTTGAAAAAATGGTTCAAATCTTGCTGAAATATAGTTTGATCTATCCTCTTTCATTCCTAATAAGTTAAAAGGTCCTACTCATATCTAACTTGGCTAAACTGCCGCACATTTCAGAGAATCTTTTTCTTAGAGCAGGAGTAGTCAACCTACAGCCCGCATGCAGATTTTGACCGGTCCATGAACAAATATGGGATACTATGCATACTTTTTATGTTTTAAAGATTCTTCCTTTCTTTTTGATAGATTCGAAAGATGCCTTGATTGAAATAAATTGCGACTAAAATGAGTTCTTTGATTACTAAATGGCATCCTCCTTTAAGCACTAATGATTTTCTATGTGTTATTCATTGATTTGAGGCAAAATATAGCTAGATTTATTTAAATGGATAATTTGCTGACCCCTGACTTCAAGAATGATTTAAACCAGGCATAGGCATCCTTTTTCAAGCAGCGGGCCACATGAGATATTGCTAATCATAAACCAGGCCACAAATTCACCCTCAGAATAATTTTTAGAATGTTAGGAACTTTTTCACTAACAACATAGCTTGCATGCACCATTTCTCTGAGCGCTATTTGCGTTTTTGGCTACCGTTCTGTTTCTTTAGTGCTTTAATTTTAAGCTTTCTGATATCTCCTTTAAATGTATCATAACC
>VCCN01006683.1:583473-596274 GCA_006491835.1 Architeuthis dux
ATATATATATATATATACACACACAAGATCTGTCCATAAAGAAAACAAACTTTTAAAACAATATGCAAATGAGACGTTTTAGAGTTTTTGTATACAAAACTGCACCAAACTACATTGGTTAGTTTTTGAGCCAGAGTCAACATGTGTGTAGTACGATTGCTACTTCCCCCACCCCCAAGTTGAACAATGAAGAATTTTAAAGAGCAACGTGTCTGTGTGAAATTCTTTCTATGAGGAGAATTGTCTGAGCCGTACGCAATACCACAAGTGGTACCATCATTTCAAATTGGGGCAAACATCCACCAAAGACGATGCCTAATCTAAACGACCTTTCACATCGACGGACGACAATCACATTGAAAAAGTGCATGCTGTGATCTGTGAAAATCGTTCCCCAACTGTCCGTGAAATTCCTGTGAAGTACACTCACATATATATCTTGTATCTTTATATAAAAAGCTACTTTCCTGATTTTCTGCATCCATGCACCAACCAATTTCATAACTGACAAAACATATATCAGCCTTTTGTTGCTATTTCTTTGGCAGTTATTAGTGGAGAGGCTTACCTGTTTATTCATTCATCCCACCCACCCTGCGTGTGTGTATACACCATCATGACAAGCTAGTAACAACACTGTGAACACAGGTGAAAATGACACAACTTGTCATGACAAAAATTTGTCCTTTGGTTTCAGGTTTAATGTTCTGGATCGATTCCTGTAACACTACTCTGTGTTGCACCCAATGTTTCAATGCTTATAGATCATTATCACCTGTGAGAAAGGTGTCACCGTTTCTTTACAGGATTCTGCAGTTTGAGTTCTCTTCTCCCCCACATCTTCAGTTTTGCTTCTCATTTGCTTGCTTGGATAAATCGCCTGCTGTCTTTTCACAAGAGCAGGTCTGGTTAGTCAATCAATAGAAACTGTCACGTGACCAACATCTTGCTGTGTTGGGGGTGATCAATTAAAAAATTGGAAAATCTCTTTTGGGCACCACATTCTTGAGCTAATTGCACAGGCCATTTCTACAATAGTGAGTTTGATCCTCACTGGGAGCCTCACATTCATGACCTTGTGCCATACTAAGTTAGCTTTGTAAATTAGGTTAAGCTTTCTGGTGTCTCGTCATGGAGTAGTGGTTAGCAGGGTAGTATTGCGGATCATTACTGCTGTACTATTATTTTCATTTGACCGAAAAAAGAAGATAAACAAGGTCAGTTTAGTCACTCTATAGAAACAGTCATGTGACCAACATCTTTTGGCAGAATGCTGTGTTGGGTGTGATCAATAAAAAATAATTGGAAAAAGAGGTGATCAATGAATATATTACTTATCTCACTTTTTGTTGGGCCATGATCACTAAAAAGTCTTCTTTGGAAAAACGAGTGTGAATGCTACCGGACACAAACTAAAGGACCAATTTAGCATAAACTTAAATTGTAAATTGAACTCCCTACTAAAAACCTATTTAGTGGAGAAAATTTAAAAAAACAAACACATTTTTTTCTAGACATAATAGTGAGTAAATGTTGAAATTTTCAGCGCTCTTGCTCCTTTGGTACGGCCTGTATGCACGATAGATACATACATAGCCAGCCAGACCAACTTAAAAACTGAAGAAACCTATGTTTGAGACAGTTCTGGTTGACCGTTTCTAAAAAGAAAGGAAACATTAATAAGTGTAAGAATCTCAATTACCATTATTTTTCTGCCTCTTTGCTGCTCGCCCAATTAACTAATGTCTCTGTTTGCAAAGTGCTCAACTCTGCAATTGACCTACCGTCTCGAGGTCCTCATTGGAATCCATTACTCAGATGCAAACACAGAAGTTGGCTCCGAAAGTGGACGGTTCAGACATCAAGTATCAGTTTTCTCAAATAAAAAGAACTGGTCAAGTCCTCTTGTCACTTTTTTTTTTCTCCCAGACTGTCGTTAAATATTTCTTCATGACAAACTCTTGTAGCAACTCTTGTAGAACTGAGAAGTATCTCTGTTTTTTGGTTTTTTCCCCTCTGTTTTTTAACTAGAAGATTCTTTTTTACCGTTTCTATACTCATACTTATTTTTATGGTGTACGATAAGATAAAGGTTATCCGACATAATGATGCTAGGAAAAGACATGTGGAGACTCAGAATAATTTGCAAGAAATTATTTATTACCTTAACATGTTTCGACTGTAAATACAGCCGTTTTCAAAAAGAAAGTGTTGTAGGTAGTGGTGATTAATAAGCTATATTTAAGCCAAAAAATGTAGATTTTAATTCAAATATGTAGGATTAGTATTGTAAAAAGAGGATATTAAGATGGGATTAAAACTATATATTAAACTAACTCCATTATTAAATATATCTGACTCCATTAAAAGTTACAGTATAAACCATAACAATGATAAGGGCGTAGAAGCGTAGTGATCTCTAACAGTGAAGCTAATAGTAGCAGCAGTAGTAATAGAGGCTATAGTAGCCTTAAGGGTCTGACTGCCTGTAAGTAAAGCTAGAGTGCTAATAAGACTAGAGAAAGAAAGAGGGTAATGTTAAAGATGCGCATAAGAGAGATATTTCTTTCTCCGCCTTGTTCTGCAGTAGTGAAAGAGATTAAATACATGCATGTGCAAGGAATGCAGTTTGCTCATGGTAACAAAAGCAATGTGAATAAAGAAATACAAATAATCTGCAATGATAATGAGAAGATATTTATTACAGAAGATAATAACAAAAAGTAGTTCTTAGCTGATGAGAAGAAATAATGCATTGTTAATAAAGAGTTTGGTTTACTACTTAGTAAGTGTCCTTAGTTTGTTGAAGATGTCAAGGAAGAGAGTGTGTATATGTATGAATGCGTACGTACATAAACAGAGGTGAGAGGCGCATCTCTGAGGAACTGTCATGCATTTGTCATAGCAACAAATCTGACTGAACAAAGATTGAAGAATAGATCAGTCTTCTTATAGTGATGGGTGAGTGAAAAATGTGAGGCTGGTCGAAATTGTGGTGTGTTGGACTGTGTATCATCATGTATGCTGACAAGAAACATGATTTTGCTATACTTGTTGTCTGCAAAGTGTATTATATTCTAGTCAAGTACGTTAATTTCATGTGCTGAAAACTGGTTATCTAAAAGACGAGATAACCTTATTTCTCATAATAGGAATCTGGTTTGTTCCAAAGGAAAATTGATGTCAAGTGCTTTCCACTTTCTGACCGTATGCGTGAGTGCAGAAATATGTATGAGTCTGCTACAGTATATACAGTGAGTGCAAAAAGTATCTGAAACATTTCAAAAGGTTTATTTTAACATATTTGTACATCTTCAAAATTGACAGAATTTGAACCAAAGATTTCTGACTTTTTGTACATGACTTTTCAATGTTCAATCTTGTTCAATATTTTTTTGATTTTTGTATTTTTTAATCTTTGGTCCAAATACTGTCAATTTTGAAGCTGTATAAAGACGTTAAAATGAACTTTTTGAAATGTATTGAATACTTTTTGCACTCACTGTATATTGATGCTAGGAAAAGACAATGTGGAGATTGCAAGATATTATTTATTACCTTAACATGTTTCGACTGTAAATACAGATGTTTTCAAAAGGAAAGTTAAAGAAAAGATGTGTCTGCATTCACCAAGGTTTACTATTTGAGCTGAGTGTAGTGTGTATGGTATCTATTTGGTGGTGAGCCTATTTATCTTGTGAGAGTGTGTCTCTGTGTGTTGGGGTCATGTTAGCCTGTTTGAGTCTGGAAATGTTTTCTTCTCATGCAGATTTTTTGTTGTTTGGATATGAGTTGCGTGAGGTTAGAATGTGGGATATATTAAAAGTAGTGTTGGTGTAATGTATTGTTAATATCATGAAAATATGTGAATATATATAAGATCAATGACTGAATAGGTGAAGCCTGTTTTTATATATCTGTTTCTAATATTTTGGGGAAAGAACAATTTTTATCGTTGTCAGAAATGGTCTTCTTTTATGACGGTTTTGTGGTAATGAATTCACAGGAAATCAGACCTCTTAGATATTAGTCAAGGGTTTGTAGTCAAGGAACAAATGATCATCATTGTCTGCTATGCATTAGCTAAAAGGATATCAAATTTGGTATTTTATAGCTTGTATATGATGCAATATGCTAAAGATTCATCTCATTCATTTCATAGGAAAAACACTAAATATAATAAGGACTAGCATTCCAAGGGAAATTATGAATCACCGCCACCCATATATGCTTTGGTGGCGATGATCCATTAAAAAGTTGGAAAAGGGGGTGATCAATGAATAAGTTACTGCTCTCGCCTTTTGTTGGGCTAAACACTAAAAAAAAGGTCTGAATTTTCAAAAAACAAACGAGCATATAATTTATAATTTTAATTATCGTAACCTACTCAGACCATCAGTCTATGGCAGTGAATAAACATTGCAGAATGGACAAGAATGGCTGCTGCAGGGTCAAACTCCACTCCTACTTCTATTCCAACTGAAGATGAATACTGCAACTTTTGTATTGTATATATACATTAAATTTATTTATTAGAATGAAATAAGCCCATGCGTATATGTGTATGATAAATTTTCATTAATATGTAAGACTTGTCAATTCAGCTCAGTCAGTAAGACACCCGGGTAGCAATCACTAGGTTGTGAGCTCAAATCAGTAAGGATTTTACATATCAGTTTACACTCTTAATTTTGGTGAGGATTGTTCTTGTTGATCCTGTTGTTCTTGTTACAGTAGGAAAACAAAGTCAACTCCTGACTTTGTCCTGGAGTTTGACAAAAGCTTATATATGAAAGCCATTGTCATTAATTTCCCCCTTTCTTTTACCAGTGTTTTACTTATGTTCTATAGTGTAACAGTTAAATCAGGTTGTGTGGTGGGGTTAGTGATTAACTCTCGCTGGTGAACCATGTTTACTTGTGCCAAAATAGGAGCTTTTACAACATTTGCTCTGCCTGTTAACAACCGTGAGGCTGCCAAGTCAGAGATTCCTTAATATTTCTAGATTGGGCAAAAATGTGTCACAAATGAATCGGATGGCCATTGTTATGATGCCAATCAAGCCAGAAGGTCTAATACAAAGGGGTAATTCTGGCTTGCTCTGCAGACCTGTGGATTCTATCTTCTGCAAATACGCATACCTATTTAAAATCAATGGAAAGAAAAGTGGACTTGTACAAATCTGTGCTTGAAGGAGAAAGTACCTATTTTGGCTGTAATTTGCTGTCTCTCTCCTGACACTCTGAAAACCAATTTTCTTCTGCTGCAACTTTCAGTTTCTGACGGTGTTAAAGGTTCTGAATTGTCTAAGGCAGGGGTCCCCAATCTTTTTGTGTCAAAGAGCACATTCACGACTATCAGTAATGCGTCGGGCACCATTTACTTCTCAAGCCAAATATACAGGGTGTCCCTAAAGTCTGAACACATAGACAAAATGCATATTTTCACTAAAAAAATTTGAACAACATTTTATTTAATTGAAATATTAATAAATAACATCTTCAATGTGTTTTCTGCCATTTGTGATGCAAAGTTCAATGCGCTTTGCGAGATTCACATGAACCCGATTCATTAACTCCACATTTACGTCAATTTGAGCACATTCATTTATGATGTGTTCCCTCAGGTGTCTTGTATCTTTAATTTTCATTGAGTACACCTGCTCCTTTAGACTGAGAAGTACCAGTTCAATCCTTTCTTCTTTCAACAAACTCATATTTAATCTGTGGGGCAAAATAAATATAGTTATAAATAGTGATATTTCCTATGTGTCCAGTCTTTAGGGACATCCTGTATATTAGGACAAAAATAAAAGCATACATAATAATATTCAATTCCTATTTAAGATAATGCACAAAACAAATTACTGCAAAACAGCAAGTTTTAGAAATTGTTTATATTATTATAGAAAAAAAATCAAAGCAAGTTTATAGTTTGACTTAATGAACAAAATGGCCGATATAGCATGTAGTATCTATGTAAAACAATGAGCATAATTCACAAAACAAAACTAATTTAAATAAACTAAAAAAACAAAAACCCCAAATTGCTTGTATCCCTAAACAGGGCAGTAATAAGGGAAAAATGTTGCGGCCTAAGTGGTAACGAAACCAAATGCAACTGGGGAGTTGGGGGGTGGGGGGTACGCTCCCTAATGGGGTCCAGGGGCAAAGGCCCGAAAAACTTTGAATTTCTGAGCATCTCCTTGCATTGTAGCATTCTGAGATTATAAAATGTATTTTTTGCCAAAAAGTTTTTCCATTCATCCCGCTCATTATAGCCCTGATAAAAAAAAAAGTAATGCCAAACAAGTCTAAATAATTATGATTTTTGTTTATTCTTATGCTAATGTCTTTAGCAATCTCAAGGCAAATTTATAGTTGGACTTGATAATGAACATACCATGAAAAAAATTAATTTCTACATAAAATAATCATACAATACAAATAAAACATTTTTTTCCTATATAAAATTTTAAAATTTATATTCCTATGCAACAAAACTTGCTGAAAATCTCACAGTCAATGTGATTGTTGTCACTGAACTTCATTGACCAATGCCTCATAGTTAGGAGAGTAGGATGATATTAATGTTCCCAAACAATCATTAAAATGCTCATCGGTAAGACAAGATCTGTATTTTGATTTTATGATATTCATAGTCAAAAAACAGTGATTCACAAAGGTAGGTGAATCCGAAAAGTAATTTTATCTTGTATGCTGCATTTTTCAGGAAAGGAAATTTTTCTCTTACAACCAAGCTCCAAAAGTTCTCGTCTGTTACAAATGATTTTAGCACAATGTCATTCTGCAGTTCCAAATCTGTTTATACTTGAATGAGTCTTCCAAAGTATATCTGTTATACTTATGTGCAAGTAAAAGAATTTAATAAAAATGTGACCATTGGCTCTATGATAGTAAAACATTCAAATCTTTTTTCGAACTGCTCTTGAAGCAGTTGAAGGTGGATTACAAATTGTGACGGATTAAAGTCACAGTCATCTATCATTTTCTTCATATTTGGGAAATGTGTGAAAGACTACATCCTCAGGTGAGAAATCTATAAAACAAGTTTTGCTTTAAATGAATTTATAGAGCCTATCATTCTAGCTATATGTTTGTCTTTTCACTGAAGCTCCAAGTTTAAAGAATCTAATTTTTCTGTGATGTCTGTGAGAATCCACCAATCAGCAAGTGTCGCATAGTTGATCAAAGTTTGTTTTTTTTCTGGATTGGAGAAAAGTTTTTATCTCTTCAATTAGACTTACAAATCTTGTCAGAACTTTGCTTTTACAGAACCATCGTACTTCTGCATAAAAAGGTCAGATTGTTATTTTGATGAAAAACGAATTGGTTGAATTAAAAATTAGAAGATTCGATTTGTTAATTTGAAGGAGATCAGTTGATTAAAACTTGAAGTTAAAAAGACAAGGTCTCTGTCTGCCACATCTGGTGTAGTCGAGGTCTTGGGGTATTGTGTCAGGTTTTGTTTTTTGTTTCAGGGCTCAGGTGAGAAAAAAACTGCTGCATGCTGATGTGGCAGTTTTTTCATTCCATTCAATGGAAAGTCGTGACACAGTTGACTGCTGATCTTCCGTTAATTTTCTCCCATCATTCTCTTTATCTCTTATTCTTTTTCTTTGTCTTTCACTTTATCCTCTCTTTCTATTCTTTGTCGTCCCTTAGCTGTTGTCCTCCCAGCATGTTGCATACTGTCGTTGACACTGTGCAACACACCAATAGTCGGCAATACACAAAGTCGATACACTTTTATTGTAATAATCTGTAGCTTATTAATAAGATTGTAGATTATCATCTAAAAATTATTTACCTACTCTTGAGTACCGAATAATTGCCCCTCTCCCCACCGCTTATTAATTTTCCAGAAAAATTCCTTAACAATTGTTCCAACGATGAAGATCCAATTCCAGCATTGCCAACAACTGTTTTGAAATTTTTATGTCCAAAACTGAGGGAATAAATAAAGAAAGAAAAATAATTAAAAAAACAAAAAAATACACAAACACAAACAACACATGCATTTATAGAAAGCGCCCTTTCTCCGGAACCTCAATAGTTAAGTCTCCACTGGACAAAAGCGCTTGAAAATATGTGCAATCAATTGCAGTAAAAAATATATGGCCTTATTAAAGAAGAAAGTGCAACTTGTCAATAAAGTTTTTTTTACAAAACACGAGGCAGGAGCCACTGTTACGAAGTGTATTTATTTGCTGAGTTCATATGATTATGAAAGTCTCAAAACAAGTTTTTATTTTTTATTTTTTTTTGGCTTTCTTTTTTCATGTATTGTTTGGCTACACAGTCACTGTCAGGTTTTAATCCGTCAACTTTGCCATGGCCTAACAAAGATTGGTAGGGGTTACATGGGAAACACGATGCGTCCAAAGAGTTGAAATATGTAATTGTAACATTAGAAAATCTTTTAATATTGATAGCCGTTCTGTGGCGGACACACGCAAAAGGGTCAGCAGGCACAGGGTTGGAGACCGCTGCTCTAAGGATTTGGTATTTATCCAGCTCCCCACAAGAGCAGAATATGACACAAGGTTGAGTTTAAAGTGAGGACCCATACGCATACATGTGGGTATTGCCAGAAGCTGTCTACTTTTGGAATGCCTCAGGAATCAGGGATTGACCCTGCCTCCACCCCTTTAAGTATAATGGGGAAAGTGCAGCCTGAGATGACAGCAGCTCCCAGGAACTTAACGTTCAATTTTTTGACTTCTGGCCAAAAGACAGGAAAGAACATAGTGATTTTTTTTTTGTGTTATTTTTGTTTTGTTCTGTTTTTTACAAAAGTGCTGCAGATATTTTGCTAGTTTGTGCATGTTACATGTATTATTCTCAAAACAAAGGGAGTTATATTTTTATGGCATATATCAAGTCTGTGGGGCCTGTGTACGGAGTAACCCTCCAGCCTGAGCAATGAAGTTTTAAGGTGAAGTACGAATTGCCCAGGGTCAACTCCACCTTTTAAATCAAGGGTTTACATCCTATATACCACCGGAGTGGCACGAATAGGAGCAGAGCCCATAGGTCGTAGGTTTGACAAGAGTGTCCTTCTCTTGACAGCTAGCTATGGAGGTCTGCGGCCCCTTTGTGGGAATGTTCTAACAGTAAGGCTATATATATGCTTATACTTATAGAGTACAAAAGAAAATGACACGGTTTATAAATTTGTTGACCATCTTGTACAGATTTATTAAGTTTAACCACTGAAAATTCATTTTTAAAAAAGAAATAAAAGAAATATTAGATTTTTAAAGCCTTTAGTAACTTGGGGGCCTTCTCTCTCTCTCTTTCTCACTCAATCACTCACATTATTTATTCATTTCTTTTTTAATAATATGCAAAGATTATAATTTGGCATCATTGTTAGATTCCATTTTTTGAGCTAATGTCATTTTTAGTTAATTTGACCTGAAATTATTTGCTGCTTCTTGTGTAAATCTTCTGCTTACTGGACTGGCATTACTGTTTTCAAAGTATTCAAAGAACAAAGAGGAAAAAAAAACCGTTTAAATCTGTATTGAATGAAAATTACTCTGCCGCTGGCTAATATCCAACACTGAAGCGAATAAAAGATGAAAGGGGGAGTTGCACCCCCTTATTGTAGCCATCTTTTTCTTTTTTTTTTCTTTTTCTAATTTCTGATCTTGCTCTTTCTGCACAAGTTGCCTCCTCAAAAAAGAAATATCAATCACACTCGATAAAATAAGAAAACAAATCATTTTTCTTGTTCGGAGTAACGTGTTCATGTAAATAAATAGAATTAAAATAACTCTACGTTTGAAGTGTCTTAGTTTTTTTACTTGATTCTTCTAATCTTTATGGCTTCCTGGGGCTAAATTGCTGGTTGCTTCCTTTGTGTTAGATTTTTGTTATGGTTTCTATGAAACAGTAAACGATACAAGATCTTTTTTGGGGCAGAGTTTAGCCCACTGGATGTAAAGTATTCTCTAATATTAGCTACATATTTGTAATAGCTATCATGTTTGAATTCAATGCTATGCAGGTCATTCTTAGAAATTTCTGCTTTACAATCTCAGCCGTGCTAGCATTTATAATTAACTATTTATACCAAGAGTTGTTATATAAAATTAGTTGAAATGAAAAGAAAGTTTTTTGCGTGAATTTCTGAGATGAGGATTTATTATTATACACCGATTTACTCAGAATACTGTCCTCATCTCAGTTGTTATATGGGACAATGGTTTAGTGGATAAAAAAGTTGGTTAAGCATATCTAGTGACATGAGTCCAGTAGTGTAAAAAAGTCATATTCTATGGTTTAGTGGAAGAGACAGACAAGCGACATCACTAGGAAGAATTAACCGATATGTTCTCTAGTATGGATACCAGAATGAGAACAATCTATACCCACGTGGATTGAATAAAAGGTTTGGTTCGAAATTCCCAGAAGGTTACCAACTATGACAGACACCTGGATAAGAACGGAGGGTACAACGGCTGAAACATTGTGACTATAAGAACAAAGATGAGGACATTAGTCCAAGAAAAGTTGCATAAAACCCAGTTAAAATTACTGGTACAGAAAAGAGTTTCTGTTGAACATTTTAGAATATTTTATTTTAGTATGAACAAAAAGTATACAATTTTTATCTACAATCACACATCATAACAATCATATCTACACAATATCTAGGGCTTTGCGGTAGTGTAATAAACATCATAATCTTTCTCAAAATCATTTACATCTATTGATAGCACTATATATTCCAGTAATCTATTCTAAAGTCCTACCACTCTATTACTAAAAAAGAATTTTCTAATATTCAATCTACTTGTCCCTTGTACCCCCTTCTAGTAAAGAATATATCAGAGTTTACTACTTCTAAACCACGCATAATCTTGAACTTTTCTATTAAATCTGCCCGATCTCTCCTATTTTCTAACAATATTAATCCTAACACTTTTAGCCAATCCACATGACTCATACTTTTTAATTCCGGTACTAACTTAGTTGCACGTCTCTAGACTTTTTCTAAAAGATTTTTATCTCTGACCAGGCCTGTGCACAGTACTCTAGGTGTCAACGGACATAAGTCCTATATAGTATAAGGAACAAGTCCTTGTCTATATATGAAAAGGTATGCTTAATCAGTACTAGTAGTTTATCAGTTACTATGATACCAAGATACAGTTGGTCACATCCCAGGATTGCTGTGGCTGATATAGTGAAGAGCCCTTATCGGGATTGAAGAGGCTAATTAGAGTGTTATTTTTATGTATACAATAAATATCACACTTTGTTTTTTGTATGCATTTATCAAGGAGACAAATTGCAGAACAAAGTGTATTCAGAGATTAATCTATTCAAACAGTAAATAAAGGAGTTTCTCAGTTTTTAGCAAAACCAACCATTTGTCTTCAACTTCTACAGGCAGTTAAGAGTTAAAATATACTAAGTCTATATTCTTAACTATTTGTACTTACACCCTACTCCTTTCGCAGTACATATACCATATTGACAAGTGTTGGGTACTCTCACTACTACTGTTTTTGTGAATTGTGAGAGAGCCTCGTTCTGGAAGCAAGAGGTCATGAAGTCATATTGTAATCAGTGAGTCAAAATGCAAGTCATTCATTGAGTGAAAGATAGTGAACTGAGTTATGGTACAAGTAACCAGAAGTTATTTTATTACCTTGTGTGACCTGAGACAACAAGGACACAAGTACAAGTCAGGATTATGCTGATATAATATAGCCGACACAGTAAACCAGCTGATACAATGGAAAGTCACAAAGTTAATGCTGTTTTTAGTTGGATCACTTCCAATAAAAATGATAGCTACAATCTTCCACAAACACATCCACCATTTTGTTTTTTCTTTTTTGCATTCTTCCTCAAAAACCCTTATGGGACGATGGCAGCAGTATTAGTTTCCTTACAAGTTGAATCCCACTACTGGCTATTTTATTGCCTGGTTTATTTATATATTCTAACCATCACCATACTTATAATCAAGTTAACACAATATCAATTCTATTTGCATTGATAAATTCCATTGCATCATTGAAAATTCATAATGATGAATTATTGATAAAAAGGGAGGATCCCTATAATGTTTTCATTTGTGTAGATAGCGACTTCCTGCCAAGATAGTAACTGTTTACTCTCTATGGCCCCTAATCAATAACTGCCAGTCGATGGCCGATTTACCAAACAATGGCGCCTTCCTTCATCAAATGGCCTTGCTAGCTTGCTGGCCATTGAGTCACTCATAAGCCCCCACCTCTTCCTGGTCCGCAGCTGATAAAGGAAATTAGATTTGCACATTCTAATTAAATTTCCAAATTGTCAGACTCCACAATTGCATCCAGATGTCCTGTGTGCATCTCTCAATCCATGTCTAATACTAAAGTTATGGTGAATAATGGTACTCATCTCTCTGTTTCTCTCACATACACACATTTCCCCCCAATGTGGTGCCCCAGGACTGTACCAGGTGTTGACATGCAAGAATAGGTCCAAGATTAATTTAGTAGTTCTTCTCTTTAGCTGCACTGAATACTTTGCTGACTCTTGCTTGTGGCACCAAAGTCTGGAGGTGCAATTAAGCTTCAAAGAGAATTTGTTATGTTGATTATTGTGTTCGACATTTTCACATATCGGGTTTATAGTATCTTTCGACATTAGTAATTTTACCAAAGTCCGAGTTCAGGACAGTTGGATTTCTAGCTTTAGTGTTTCAACCTTACATCAAATATACATTTTAGGTACTCTTGTAATAGTGGGGTCCAGGGTGTAATATGCATAA
>VCCN01006683.1:621031-634384 GCA_006491835.1 Architeuthis dux
TTCAGATATTACACCTGAGGAAGGCTGAAGAATGCATTGGCCGAAAAGTTGTATTAACAACACAAACAACAAGCAGGAGTTCAATCATACAAAGAACTATTTGAATCAAAAGATTCCTTGAAGAATTCATTGAATAAAAACCGGAATTACTGTTTTATAATGGAATATGCAATTTACCTGAAAGGTGGCTTACGGTCATAGAAAGCCCAGGAAAATATAGAATAATAATGCTATGAATTTATATGAATAAAAGATTCTGTCAAAAAAACATATACAGGAAATTTTTACATCTTCCTAATATATAAGTACTAGTTAATATCCATGAAAAAATCCATGGATACATTTGAATTTCTATGAAACTATTTTCTAAGGAAAAATAATAGCAAATTTCCTTCAGTTGAAGAGTCCATAGTTTCAAATGGTGGGTAAGAGATACTTTTATCAGTAACATTTTTACCCCTGAGTGAGAGAGTCAAGTGTTACAGACAGCAAACCACGAAAAAAACCACAATGTTCATTAGATAAGTATAGTAACTTCGCATTTATTGGTATCAGACCATCTATACTGGGAGATCCGATGAGAATCGAACCCACTAACCAGCAATGCTGAACATTGCTATATGACGTCTTTCCTGATCTGGGTTTTTTTTGCTTTTTTCATATGATCTACTCGTTAATCCCAGTTGAAAAGAATTCACGCATGGTTTGAGATGGGTTTTTTTTTATAGAAAAGGGTCATCTCATTGGTCAGCTGTATTTTTAAATGTATTGTCTGGTATCCATTTATAAAATTCAGTGCTGAAGCACTCTTCTGTCTTATTGAGTGCAATCAAAACAGGTCTGGTTAGTCACTCAATAGAAACTGTCTCTTGGCAGCATGCTGTGTTGGAGATGATCAATGAATAAGTTACTTTTTTTATAGAAAAAAAAACAATTCATTTACTGGGAATAGTGCATAGATTGAAACAGTGGACAGCAAAACATTAACCCACCCCCCTCCAGCCAGTGGAATAGTACAGTGTTACAACCAAGGAAATCACACTGTTCATTATTAGGTTAGTTACTGCAGTAAGCGATGTTTGTGTGGTGTCTTTTGTACTGTATACTCTAATAATTACAATTTACTGACATTTTCTCGATGGTATTTATTATCTGTGTCTTTGACAAGACCGATGATGCCATCAAGATTTTTAAATAAGGCATAGATACAAAATGACACTTCGTACAAAAGGCAAAAAACTTGTCTGAGTGCTTTGCATCCTCATATTGCTTTGATTTATTAGAAACCCTCAATCAAAACTGTCACCGTTTCTTCAGTTTTTAAGTTGGTCTGGCTGGCTATGTATGTATCACACATACAGGCCATACCAATGGAGCTAGAGGATTGAAAATTCCAACATGTATTCCTTATGTCTAGAAAAAACTTTTTTGTTTTTGGAAAATTCCTTCCTTAAATAGGTTTTTAGTGGGGGTTCAATTTGCAATGTAAGTTTATACTAAATTGATCCCTTAGTTTGTGTCCAGCAGCATTCACGCCTCTTTTTTGAAAATTTTGACCTTTTTAGTGATCACAGCTCAACAAAAGGCATTATACATTGATCACCCTTTTTCTGATTTTTAATTGATCATACCCAACACGGCATTATTCACACTTGTCTTTTTTAATTCATACTTTTTTTTAGTGATCACTGCCCAACAAAAGGTGAGGGAAATAACTTATTCATTGATCACACTTTTTTCCAATTTTTTTAATTGATCACCCCCAACATGGCATAGTGCCAAAAGACGTTGGTCATGTGACAGTTTTCTATTGAGTGACTAACCGTAACTAACTATATTTCTTGTGGGGTTTCATCAGACAGCGTTCTCGTTCTCCAGAACTCTCCATATATTTTTTGCTCTCCCTCACCCTGAACGGCCTTAGCAAAATGGCCAAGAATAACAGGCAAAGTAGAATTCACTTCAAAGTGCTTTTTTTCTTTGGGTAATGTGTCTGCAATCCTGACCTTCTCTTGGTTCCTGCAGTGTCCGCAGGGGCAGAGGAAGGGTCATCTCATTGGTCAGCTGTATTTTTAAATGTATTGTCTGGTATCCATTTATAAAATTCAGTGCTGAAGCACTCTTCTGTCTTATTGAGTGCAACCAAAACAGGTCTGGTTAGTCACCCAATAGAAATTGTCTTTTGGCAGCATGCTGTGTTGGGGATGATCAATGAATAAGTTGTTTCTCTCACCTTTTGTTGGACACTAAAAAGTCTGAATTTTAAAAAAAAGTGTGACACAAACTAGGGACTAATTTAGCATAACATTATATTGTAAATTGAACTCTCTACTAAAAACCTATTTTGGGGATGAATTTTGAAAAAAAACAAAAAAAATGTTTTTTCTAGACATAATAAGTAAATGTTTTCAGCCCTCTAGCTCCATTGGTGCAGCATGCATGCATGATACGTACATAGCCAGTCAGACAAACTTAAAAACTGAAGAAACCTATATTGACAGTTTTGGTTTCTAATGAGATCATTTAGAGATATATTTTAGATTTAAATGACTTAAGATGAAAGCCCTCTAGCTCTATTTGTGTGGCTTGTATGCATGATGCATACATATATACATACATAACCAGCCAGACCAGCTTAAAAACTGAAGAAACCTATGTTGACAGTTTTAGTTGACGGTTTCTAACATTATTGGCACATGCTAATTCATTCGTGGGAATATTTATCTGTGTTGCTCTATCGATGCGCGACTATTTCTGCCCCTTTTGTTGGTTGTTCAACATAAATCTGTGTCTTTTTTAATTGTATCTTGTCAGGAAAAGACTGAGGCTTTTCCTCTCAAAAGAATAAATACGTTTTTCAGTTGCTATCCATTTTGCTCCTACGGTGCATCTTTAGTAGCTATAAATAAAATATCCAGCCATTTAATATCAACGGAAAAATAGCCTACCTAGGGCAATGGTGACTTAGTCCCCTTCAAAGTCTCCCTTGGTGATTTCACATACTTATCCCAGCGTCTCTTCCACTTTTCAAAACAATCTGTCTTTTTGGGATTGCCATTAGCTGCCTCGTCTTGCTTTAATTAATCTTGTCCACGGACTGAAATCTCCCTTTCAACGCCAAAAAGCCAAGAATTGCAGGGAGCCAAATCTGAATTGTAGAGGAGGAGGCCAGATTTGGGTTATGCAATGTTTTGCCAAAAAGCCCTGCGCAAGAAGTGAATTGCTTTCATTTGATTTCAGTCATTGTGAATATGACGGTCACACGGTACATAAGCTCATCCAATGGCGTTTCACTGCTGACAGTGTCTCTTCATGCATGCTCGGTAAGGTCCTCTCTGATTGGTTGCCAATGTTATATCAAGGCCGCATAAATGGTTCACAAGATGGCTGGATAGATACTTTCCAAACAGACCTCATATATATCTGTGTATCTCTCTCTCACATATGAATGTGAGAGTTGAGTTTGTGTATACTTATACAATATTTAGCTGTGTATATTAGGTTGATGCAAAAGTTTCCAGCACCATCTTATGCACAATGTTAGGGAAATCTCAGAAGTGTCTTTGAAGTTTACTCAAAAAAAATTCTGAATTTAGGAAAATAGGTTCTACATGAACTTCTGGCAACAAATATTGGTCTGTGTTTGAACACTTGTCTTTCTCTTCTTGCACGACACAAAAAGGTCATTTTTGTACAAGATAGTGACTGGTGATGAAAAATGGATTTATTATGAGAATAAAATGCTAATGGCTTGATCCAGCACAGCCTGCAAGATCTCAACCCAAACAGAATCTGCTGGGGACAAAGTTCTTCTCTGTATTTGGTTGGATACTAAAAGAATTCTTTATTATGAATTGCTGGAACCTGGACAAACTGTTACCTTGCTAGCAAATCACTCCCTGGGCTCCCAAAAGCTTTATGAATAGTAGTTCACCTACTGCAATTCTACTAAACAAATCTCACTAAATGTTGGAGAGGGCCCTTCAAGGAGCCAAGCCCCTTGCCCAGGCCCTCAAATCTCTAGCTAGGCTTTTGAAAGGTCTGCCTACTAAAAGGTTTGTGGACCCAAGGCTTTTGAAAGGTCGGCCCACAAACCCTCAGTAATACCTTTGTAGATCATCAGGGGTCCGTGGCCCCCATGTTGGAAACTGCAGCACTAAATGGAGATGGGGCTCAAAGGAGCCAAGACCCCCAGGCCCAGCTATGCCCATGGCTGTGAGCATTCAAATTTGTTCTGCATTTCATTCAGCACAGCTTTTTAATTCATATGAAAAGTCATCATCTGTAAGATGCGATTGATTTTGATCTTAGCCAAATTGATATGTTTGCTATCTACTTCAAAGAAAGCTTGTTTAAAATATGGTCTGCAATTCTCCCGAGTTGAAGATTGCTTTAGATTAATGCACATAGATAGAATCTTGAAATCCTTTCTCTTTGAAACAAGAACATTTTCATCTCACTGATCCCTCTTGGGAGGATCTGAGCTCAGGAATCACTCAAGAATTGTTTCTGGGTTGCACACAGATAAGACAGATAGCAGGGCTTATCTTGCAGCATTAGAGAAATTGTATGATCGAATCGCTATTACAACCTTCTTTGTTTGTTTTTTCCCCGCAGTCAGTGTTCATCACACCTGTATTCGTTTAAATCGCCTGGATATTGTGGCTTCCAGTTGTAGAGGAAGGATTTTGTTGTCTGGCTCTACATCAGTATTCTTCCCTTCGGTTGGGTCCAAAAGGATCAGTTCATGCACTGATTTGAAATCTCTAAACCTTTATGGGGCAAGTGACTATATATGATCACCTGAGGACCTGTCAGTTGCATGCAAATGTTGTAGCCACAAAGACAACATAATCTGCACCAATGTGGTCTGCAAGCTTTGCAAAGTACACTTGTGCTTGAACAAAGACAGAAACTGTTTTGAGGCATACCACACCCCATTATAATAGCCCACACAATAAAATTTTAAAATCAACCAGGTGTTATTATAAAATTTTAAAATCAACCAGGTGTTATTATAAAATTTTAAAATCAACCAGGTGTTATTATAAAATTTTAAAATCAACCAAGTGTTATTATAAAATTTTAAAATCAACCAGGTGTTATTATAAATTTTAAAATCAACCAGGTGTTATAATTTTTGTAATATCAATTTTTTTTATCTATTCATTATATTGAATGTTATTCTTTAATTCTAGATTTTATTTAACTTTCTACTTTAATTTTTAATTTTCTTATATATTTCCATTTTTGGTCACTTTTTGGGCGAGGCACCATATATGATCACTTCATCAGAGGGGCTTTTGCCCCCATAAACAAAAAAATTCAGAATTGTGTAAAATAATTGCTTTTTGCAGCATTAGACTGTGAACTTATTTAATAAGTTTAAACATTGTAGTACTGTTCATGTGTACTATGATATAATAAAGCCACTTAAATTGACTATTATTCTAAATTCCCTTTGGTGGCGAATCTGAGCTTTGGTGAATATTTGGTCATATTGCTAGCTTTATGAGAATCTTCTTTTTTCTCTCTATATTAGAAACTGGGTTGCATAGGTTTCTTCAGTTTTTAAGATGGTCCAGCTATGGATGAATCACGTGTACGGGCTGCACAATGAGAGCTAGAGAGCTGAAAATTTAAACATTTACTCCTTTTTAGTATAGAAAAAAAAAGTTTTTTTTTTTTTTTAAATTCCCCCCTAAATAGTTTTTTTAGTGTGGGGGTTCAATTTTCAATGAAAGTTTTTGCTAAATTGATCTCTTTGTTTATGTCCAGCAACATTCATGCTTGTTTGTAGAAAATTCAGACTTTTTAGTGATCACTGCCCAACAAAAGGCGAGAGAAGTAACTTATTCATTGATCAACCCTTTTTTCCAATTTTTAATTGATCACCCCCAACTCGGCCAAAAGATGTCGCTCACGTGATGGTTTCTATTGAATGACTAACAAGATCTGTTGGTATTTAAATTTAAAAGCCTTGTGATACACCAACTATTATTTGCAACACACCAGGGTGTTGTAACACCCTGATTGAAAACCACTGTCTCTACCCTTGGTTTTCTTTTTGAGATTTTCTTTTATATCCTCTATCTTTTTATCAATCTATCATATACAATCTCGAAAGTCGTGACCATCAGACAATTGAAAGCATAAAGGATAGAGGAAGCAAAAAAATACATGTTTATAGATAATAAATATTTTACTAACAAAACTGAAAATATACTTGTCAATATATCATATACAAAGAAAGATAACTGGTAGCTTTCTTTGTTAATGATCAGTAGTGGAACTCTCCTGTTTCGGGAGTCCCTTTTCTCTGATATTTTACTGTGTTCAAACCAGTGGTTTTGGTGTCTTACTGTCGATCTACAATAGTTAATTTTAACATTTCAATGAATTAAGTGCATTGACAAAGAAGGAGGAAGATTATGTTGAAAAATGAATATTTGTTGTGTAAAATAAATGCTTTTTGCAGCATTGGCTGTGAACTTATTTATGTACATACTTGTGTGTGTATATATATTATCGGGTTGGTTACAAGGTAAGGAACCTCATTAAGTTGGTTCTTTGAAACCCAGGACTACTCTATGAACAATCTTTCTCACCTTCTTGACCTCATGCAAAAGTTTTTGTCAAAATCCAGTCCAAGTTGGAGTCAACTTTGTCTTTCTCCCATAACAACAACAAGAACAGTCCTCACCTAATTTAAGGGAGTAAACTCTTCACTGTTTGTCTATCACGTCACATTAAACCAAACCAATATATAAAATTAACATTTCCCTACCGTGATTTGAAATCGGCTCTCTTAACAACTGACAAGTCTTATATATCTACAAATGTATTTATTATATATACAATAGAAAAGTTGCTGTAATCACCTTCAATCGGAATAGAAGTAGGAGTTGAGTTTGACCCTGCAGCAGCTATATTGTTCCTATTAATACCATTTAAAATTTTTGGCAATGCCTAAAAACTCCTAATTGAGACTGAATCTCAAACTTCCAATTCATCAGTCCTCTGCTCTACCACTGAGCAATAGCTGATTTTACATTGCTGTAGTGTGATCACATGCGCATACAAATCAGTTCAATATTCTTTCACCGCTCTCACTGGAGAACTGTTATCAATGATTTACTGAAATAAAAATTGACACACAAATTTACATATTTTTTCTATCAATTCTTTTTTTTTCTTACTGTCCACAGCCAAAAAAAAAGTCCTTTGCAATTTTGAATCCCATTTAATATTGATCAAAAACCTACCCAGTTTGTCTATTCATTATCATTATTCAAAAGAAAAACTGTCTATAAGTATATTTCTAACCTTCCTTAATCATGTCTACTTGAATGCATGCCATTTTTGTCACCCTGAGAATATGGAATCAATAGTCAATATTTTTTTACTCTATCCAACATTCATCTCTCATTGTAACAGCATTGGTGATGTTTTTAGATCTTCCTCATTCTGTATACAATGGACATGTTCTTACTAAAAATAAGTCTGTAGGTATAGAAACAAGTCTACGGTGTTGGACGTCTTTTATTGATCAATGAGCCGGGAAATGTTACGTCGAGTTAATCGGAAAACTCTCTTCAACCAATGCAGGCGAGAGCTGTCTGGAATCTCAGTGTCAAGGAAATGAGTGTACAGATGAAAGTTCTTTGTGAGTCAAGCTTTGATAAATAAGTATTCGTGCCCTTTGAATATGCATGGGCATTATCATGGCGAATATTTCATTATAAGAAACCATCAACCAAAACTGGCAATATAGGTTTTTTCAGTTTTTAAGCTGGTCTGGCTGGCTATGTATGTGTCATGCATACAGGCCACACCAATTGAGCTAGGGGGTTGAAATTTTAAATATTTACTCCTTATGCTTTTTTGTTTCATGAAAATTCCTTCCTCTAAGTAGGTTTTTATGGTTCAATTTGCAATGTAAGTTTGTGCTAATTTGGTCCCTTAGTTTGTGTCCGGTTGCGTTCACACTTGTTTTTTTGAAAATTCAGACAGGCCACACCAATGGGGCTAGAGGGCTGAAAATTTAAATATTTACTACTTATTATGTTTTTTTTTTGTTTCTTGAAAATTCCCTCCTCTAAATAGTTTTTTTTATGGGGGGTTCAATTTGCAATATAAGTTTATGCTAAATTGATCCCTTAGTTTGTGCCTGGCTGCGTTCACTCTTGTTTTTTTTAAATTCAGACTTTTTTAACAAAAGGTGAGAGAAGTAACTTATTCATTGGTCACCCGTTTTTTGCAATTTTTTTATTGATCACCCCCAACATGACATAGTGCCAAAAGACGTTTGTCACGTGACAGTTTCAATTGAGTGACTAACCAGACCTGGGGGGTTGCTTTTATTGCAACTTTTCAGTCACTGTACCCTCTGCCCATCTTCAATTATCTGCCAAATTTGGTAAACTTCCAGGAATGTCAAATTGAACCCTTTATTTGAGCCACAGTGGGTATGTCATTCTCAATCCTATACTTATAACATCTGGTGTCCTTCTTAGGAAATTTCAGAACTTGTAATTCTTTCTTGTGATGGCAATCGGCTTCTTTACTAGACTGATAGATAGATATTTCTGTATTACCGGACCCAGTGGAGAGACAGATCGGCATCATCAGGAAGAATTGACAGTTAGACATTCTGAAATTCCCTGGGAGGACACCAGATATGCCAGGTAAACGGATAAGAACAACATACCCCTGTGGATCAAATAACGGTTCCCTTCAACATTCCTGGAACATGGTTGCCAGAAGGGGAGATAATCTGAGCTTTATCTCAGAGACTTACCCAACAAAGGCATTGGAATAGCGTTGAATTTGGTAATCCAGACTTGCTTGAGTTCCAAATTTGACACTTTTTCAATGCCTCTGCTGGGTAAGTCTCTGAGATAAAGCTCAGATTATCTCCCCTTCTGGCCAAATCTGGCAACCCTAGAATGTCACTAAATCTGACAGACACCTAAGGAAGGCAGGAACAGCTGCCAGAAAGTTGTGATTGAGACAATAGAGATGAAGAAACTGGTCCAAAAGAATCAATGTATAATAGTCACACCAACTCATCTCAGAAATTTTCTCTCAATATTTTATTACTAAACTAGTTAATCCCCGTGAAAAAGATTCACAGATGTATTTGAATTTCTATGAGATCATTTCTTTAGAAAAGAAAATACTGGACCCGTTTCAGTGGAAGAGTCCATTGTTTCAAATGGTGGGGAGGAGATATTTTTATCAGCAAAATGTACTGATAAATATACATAGAAATATTAATTCCAATGCAATAGCAATATTAATTGCTATAGTAATTATTGTAAGACCTGAGTTTATTTCTTAGGTTTTATTCAACAAAGAAAGCAGCAACTAGTTTCTTTTCAGACTTTGCTAATACTTTCTAATTACTGTCTTATGTATTGCTGCATTCTTTGTTGAATAAAACCTAAGAAATAAACTCAGGTTTTACTACATTACTATAGCAATTAATATTACGTTTGCATTGTATTTAATATCTCTATTCTCATTACTTTAAAATGAAAAAATACAGGTATACTTTTGATAGTATAGTTAATTTGTTCCAAAACTTTCTGTACTGTTCAAAACCACACTGTTCAAGATCTTATTATAATTCAATGTGTTTTTTTTTCCAGCTTATACTAGTTACATTAATTTTTACAGCAATACCTTAACCACACTACATCAAAACCCAGGCTAATCGAATCCACACTATACAAGGTAATGCTGTATCAAAAAAAAAACTTTCTGCAATCTAAAATTCTTAATCAGCTGGAATCTTGAGTGCCTCTTGTCTTTCTGGCTGGCTATTAATTCATAAAAAATTCTCAAGAACTGCCAAGTTCTGACCCCCTGGTTCTGATGTTAAGTGGACATCTTGAAAACATTTTTTTACCTTCATCATTGAAGACCTCTTTACACTTTGCCTTTTCTATGATTTGTCTTTTTTTTTTTCATTTTTCTTTAATCCATTTAATTCAATTTCCTTTCTTTGAATCGTATAAATAACAAAAGCTATTTTTACTCCTGGTGTTCGGAGTATAGTATGAATAAAGATTGGAATAGTAATAAAAATCGACCACATTGTACTTGTTTTTAAATTAACTATTGATTGCCATCAATCATGTCTTCATAATTTATATAATTGCTGTGTTATAAGATGTTTAGAAAAAAATATTAGCCACGCCTAAACAATCAGCGTTCTCGAATACATTATAATAGTATTCAAATAGTTCTTTGGATGATTGAACTCCTTCTTGTTATTTGTGTTGTTAACATGACATTTCGGCCAATCCATTCTTCGGACTTCTTCAGGTGTAATATCCAAATGTGATGGGGTAAACAGAAGTTTTTTAATTTCAAAAAGGATTACCTCCTAATCCTTATAATGTAGGATTCTGGTGTTTCTTTGTCCTTGTCTTGTCAGGTTTGGGCCTGTTGAGCAGCGGAAGCCACATCGGGTTGAACTTCGCACTTGTCTTACTAATACATTCAGTCGACATGTTGAAATGTGCTGCCTCTTTGATTTTTCTATGCTTCCAACAGCATTCTCTATCAATAATCTGGACTTCCTCCCAGAGAGGGAAGTGGTTGTCTTTCTCTCTCCATACATGGTCAGCCATTCCAGATTTTTCTATCCCACCCTTGATTATGGCTTTTCTTAAGTCTGGCTTTGACAGAAGGAGTTCAATCGTCCAAAGAACTATTTGAATGTTAATGTCCCTTCTCAAAACTATAGAAAATTACAATAGTAGTTTTTATTATTCCACATCAAACAAAGGTGTAGATCTGTTTTTCTTTCTTAGGTAATTAACTTTTATATGAAAAAACTAATTTCATTTTAAATGTGCTTACCAACATTTTTTGTCTGATTTTCTGAGACAATTACTATTAGAAACCGTCAACCAAAACTGTCAACATAAGTTTTTTCAGTTTTCAAGAGAATCTGACTGGCTATGTATGTATGTATGACACGTACAGGCCGCACCAAAGGAGCTAGAGGGATGAAAATTTAAACATTTACTCTTTATTACCGCTCGAAAAAACACTTTTTTTGTTTTTTCAAAGTTTCCCCTAAAAATGTGTTTTTAGTGGGGGTTCAATTTACAATGTAAGTTTATGCTAAATTGGTGCCTTAGTTTCTGTCCGGCACCAGTCACGCTTGTTTTTTTTTTTAAATTCATACTTTTTAGTGATGCAATCGAAGGCAAGAGTAATAACTTATTCATAGATGATGCCTTTTTTTTAATTGATCACCCCCAACACAGCATGCTGCCAAAAGAAGTTGCTCATGTGACGGTTTCTATTGAGTGACTAATTAGACCATATTATACATTGAATCATTCCGATGAGTTTCCTCATCTTTGTTACAACATTGTGTCTCAGATGTCTGTCACATGTGGAGAGAAAAGGAGCGCACTAACTTCCATAAAATAAAGTCAAAATAAGACATAGAACAACACTGGAGAGTAAGACGTTTACTAAAAGCGGCGCCTATGCTATGCAGTAGACCAAGTAGTCGGTAGATCTAGCATAGATATGAACACCATATTGGAGCCAGGCATTAGATTTAAAGCTAAAAAATATCACTACCTGAGTGTCCTACATGGGATAAAAATGCTGGTAATGCTCATCTGGTTCCCTAAAAGTTGAGAGTTCAATCCCTGTGTTAGTCCCTGAGAAATATACACAGTTCAATAGAGAGGCAGATTGGCATTATAAAGAAGAATTGATTAAAGGACACCGATTTTTTAATAAAAATAACAAAGACTAGAATTCCAAAGGAAATTATGAATCACCACCACCTATGTATGCTTCCTTTTGCCTTGTAAATTAAGGAGTGTTGGTGGTAAAATTAAGTTACCTTGATGAAAATGCTTCCAGTATGGTTTGAACCATAAATTCATGATTTAAAAAAAAAAAAGTTAGTCACCCAATAGAAACCATAAACTGACCAATGTCTTTAAACAGCATGCCGTTTTAGGGTGATCAATTAAAAATTTTTAAAAAAGAGTGATAATGATTAAGTTACTTCTCTCGCATTTTGTCGGGCAGTGATCACTAAAAAAGTTTGAATTTTCAACAAAAAAAGTGTAAATGTTGCCGGACACAAAATAAGAGATCAATTTAGGATCAACTTACTTTGCAAATTGAACCCCCCACTAAAAACCTATTTTGGGGGGGAATTTTCAAAATTTTCATGGAAGGGAGCATGTGTGCCAAATGCCAAGTTTCTACTATGAACAGTAAGGGCTGGATGAAGAGATACATGGATACATATAAATGTCAGAACACATGAATAACCTAAACCCAGCAACAGTGTTTAAACCAGTCTGTTGTGAGTAGCAGTAATTAATGAAAGTGCTAGTACAAATAGTCCATGGAATAAAAAATACTTCATCTATCATCTATGATGCTAATCGTTTTTTAAATTTTTTGTTAACAAATATAAAATGAGAGAAAATCTGTCAATTTAATAAAAAATACAGTATGTGAACTAAAAGAACATGGATCTATGTTAACTTTCCGTTGGAATTACAGTGACGTCATTCTTTCCTTCTTCAAATTCCTCTTTCTTTTTTCTTTTTTAAATGTGAGCGAAATACGGACAACTTTGTCTGTTCCTGCTGTCTCTATGGAGAATGTGTTACCACAGACGACTGCCATCGACACACACACACTGGAAGAGCCATCTTCATCTATGTATTTAAAACAGCATTTAGTGTCTGTTCAGTCTCTAATTCAGCAAGATTTTACCTGCAGCCTATGCCTACAATGAAGTCTCTTGTTTTCCACCCAACATTCTCCTAAACACCTGAGCTGTATGCTTAGATGAAAGTAGTTTGAACATCTCTATTGTTGTTGCAAACCGAGTGTTCCAGAATGTTCTAGCAAGTTCCTTCCTGTTCCGTAATCACTTATTTATCAGGAAATCTCTTTATTTCTTAACATTCACCAGTGCATAAGTCTAAATCAGACATAGATTTCTCTCCTTTCCTGCCTGTACAATTTCCCTTCCCTTTTACGTACATCAACCCTTTGCCTGTCGTTCATTTTTGAATCACTTAAGTGACTCTGAGATGGTGACCTTGAGAATTTATCGATGCAATCTAAAAGACGTTTGGAACAATAAAGCTCACAAAATGGAGAAGAGACAAGACACAATGACACAGTTTCATTGATCAGTAAATAACGTCAACCGCACTGACATCACAACATGGTTTCTTTGTCTCAGAATCTAATACTTGTCTGATAAGATAAATAAATTAAAATGTCGTTCAGCTGACAAAGTTGCATCAGAGCGACAACTTAGTTCTCTCTATTCACAATACGTGT
>VCCN01006683.1:787150-801329 GCA_006491835.1 Architeuthis dux
GGGAAAAAACTTTTTCATTTTTGCTTATGTTTTATCCCTCTATAAAAAACCACATACACAAATATTCGCCCTCACACATACAAACACACTCACATGCATGAAATAATGAATTCTATATACACACACTCACATAAAATATATTTCCTGACATATACAAATATGAAATGTTAATAGACTATGTTTTATGTGAATATAATAATATTGATAAGACCTGCCATCTCCAGCCTGTGAAGATATAAAGAATAGATATTTGGCCAGATGCACTTTACTGTCAGGTCTCGGCTTCCAATAATTCTTTGTGGCTAAAATTGTTTCCTTGCTCTCTCTCTCTCTCTCTCTCTCTCTCTCTCTCTCTCTCTCTCTCTCTCTCTCTCTCTCTCTCTCTCTCTCTCTCTCAAGTAATGTCAAATAATTCTGTTAGATCCTGACTCTCTGCTCAGGGAAGCATTCTGTGACAAAAAAACTATTCTTATAGTTCTTGTTCCGGTAATTTTGATTGCCCTTAAGAAAGACAAATCAGACAGAAGAAGACAGAAGGAAACAAAGAACTTCCTGAAGAAGGCTGGAGGGGACATGGCTGAAATGCTGTGAAAGAAATAACAAAATAGGTGAGGAAAATAGTCCAACTATAACGCACACAATGATATTCTTATAGTTGATTTGTTTTTATGGAAATTCTGGGTTCATCTCTTGTCTACCTTTCATTGACAAAGCCTTTCTGATTATGCTCCGAAGGCCCATCAGTAGGAGTCATCCAAATTTAGTCATATAGCTATATTCTTTACATCTGCAAATGCTATATGCCACCATCTTGTTTGCTTACATTTTACTTTAAATAATAGTCTATGAATTTCTTAGATGAAGTATTATGAATTAATCACTGCTACCCACAACACTTGTCTATTGGTGGGTCTAGGTTTAGGTTTTTCATGTGTTCTGACATCTATCTATCCATGTATCCGGACTTCGCCTAGCCCTAACCATTCATAGTAGAAACTTGAAATTTTGCACACTCACTCCCCTCAGTGAGTAGGGGGAATTTCTTTGTTGTTTTTTTGAAAATTACCCTCCTAAATAGGTTTTTAGAGGGTGGTGGTTCAATATGCAATGTAAGTTTATGCTAAATTGGTCACAGTTTGTGACCGCTTGTTTTTTTAAAATTCTGACCTCTTTTAGTGATGACAGCCCAACAAAAGGCGCGAGAAGTAACTTATTCATTGATCACCCCTTTTCCGATTTTTTAATTGATCACCCCCAACCCAGCATATATGGTTGGCAGTGATTCATAATTTCCCTTGGAATGCTAGTTATTATTTTTTTTTACTAGTTTTTCTTTCATCTTATTTCTATTGTTAGTATACAATGGTTAAATAAGCACTGTTGATTGGAAATAAAGAATAAGCCTCTGTTGAGATTTAAACTTGAATACCTTATCCTTGGGAGCCTGTCTTTCCATGACAGCTCTTTTACCAGTTTGGCTATGAAGACTTTACCAGCAGACATTGCTCAAATAAACCAGATACTTTATTTTGGATTCATGCTGCTTATTTAACAGTCATAGAATAACAATATGCGATAAAAAGCAATAGCAATTATGAATCACTGCCAACCATATATGCTGTGTTAGGGGTGATCAAGTAAAAAGTTGGGAAAAGGGGTGATCAATGAATAAATTACTTCTCTTGCTCACTAAAAAAGGTCTGAATTTTCAAAAACATGCGGGCACAAACTAGTGACCAATTTAGCATAAACTTACATTGCATATTGAACACCCCTCTAAAAACATTTTCCCTACGTATTGAGGGGAGTGTGTGTGCAAAATTTCAAGTTTCTACTATGAGCGGTAAGGGTTGGGCAAAGTCCGGATACACAGATCGATATAAATGTCAAAACACATGAATAGCCTAAACCCAGCAATAAAGTATTTTGGGTAGCAGTGATTAATAAGATGAAATAAATACTAGTAAAAAAATGAATAATGATTAAATCCTTGTTGTTTCTTAGAAGATCATCTTTTAGATACATATTAAGTGTAAAGTACTACTTTGGGAATAATGGACTCAGTGACCTGATATTCCCAGTGTAATTTCCAACTAAGTCATGACATGATACATGGTTAACTCTTGTGAACAAATAAAATCAAAGGAATACATAATAAAATTGTTATGATTCAATGTTGTTTATAATAAGGAAATGTTGTTTATTTTTGTTTTGTTGTTTGTTTTGTTGTTACTTGCTTTTATGGTAGCAAATTCTTCCTGATGCCTTTGGCTTTGAAAAATGGTTTCTCTCAAGACAGCATCTGAAGATGGCTTTAGCTAAATAGTTTTGTCCCTGTCTCCTCCTTATAAACTCTAACTTAATATGTTATGGAAGGTGTAGGGTTTCCTTAAGGTCACTTGACGTACCCGAAAACAATGTCAAAACACACCACACAGCTTGTGTGCAGGAGTTCAGCGATAGTGCCAAACCAAACGCACTAAAGGAGTCAGGACACACGACACAGTTTGTGTGCAGAAGTTCACAGAAATAGTGCAAAACCAAATGCGCTGAAACCAGTCAGGAACAAACAATCCGGTAGACTGGTACTGGAAGTACACTGCCGAGTGTGAAAAAGACTGACACACCGTCACATTCCGACAATCTCTCTGCGGAGAATTGACTCGCATCCACGTTCACGAATCCGTTACGAATCACGATCTGCTGCGTTCTGCCCTGGCCTCTCTCCTGCGCTCTTAAGTAGCTGGCAACTTTTTGCGTATGCAAATTAAGCTGGCATAACATACGGGCACCACACTCACTGTCATTCTGATAAAAAATGCTCCCTGCGCGCGCACATGCATTTCATTTACATTGCAAATAGCAGCGTTTACAGCATGCATATACACAAGGACATTTACTTTGAGGTATCATAATTCTTTCTTCGTCACAATCTTGTATAAGAAAGGCTTTGAAATCTGGAAAGAAAGGACTATTATTAATAGTAATAAGAATATTTCTTAGGATTACCAGAAGTAATATTAATCATAAAAGTGAAGAAGATAGAAAAAAAAAATATATATATATAATATTTACACAGGTCATCAAGAACTACTTCCTTCAATTGCAAGAAAATTGCACCTTGGATCTTTTAATAATGATACAACTTAGTAGATAATTTAGATAATGTTGCTATGCACTGTTGAAGAAACCTATGTTGACGTCTTTGGTTGACGGTTTCTAATTACTTAAATGTTTCACACTTCAATGTTCCTCCTTTTTTGCAGATTATCTGCTTCCATTGTAGATTAATTTAGAATCGTATCTGATTTTGACGTGTTATAGCATAAGAAAATCATCACAAGGTAATCATTCAATAGATCTCTACATAAGATGCATGCAGGAATAAAGAAATATAGGAGTAAAAGTTGATTAGCTGTGTAAATTAATATCCTGCAGATACAGAATTGTTCACCATGAAAGACTCGGTTTTGAGATCCTAGTTTACTGTTCACGAGAGTGTGAATGCAAAATGAATGGTGGCAGCAGCATTGCAGTTCACTGAGTTTGTGTCCTCTTTCCAGATTTTGTCAAACTCCAATCCATGTCTGGAGTTAACTTTGTTTTTCTACTGTAACAAGAACAAGAACTGTAGTGGAAATGCTGTGCCCCACCACCAGCAAAAGAAGTTGGCTCCAGTGTGCCAGTGAAAATGGTCAATTAGGAGTCAACCTACTTAGCATAGGCAGAAGGAACTGCCATAAATACTGGTCATTCTGGCTCACTGGTACTTCGGCTTCTGAGGTGTGTGCAGACCCGAAGGTTGATCAGTGACGGTGAGAAGCAAAGAAGAAATGACCAGAGAGAGGAAATAACATAGACAGGATTAAGAGTGAACAGAGGAAGTGTGTAAACGTGGATTGTGGAAAAACACAGGAACTCAACAAGAACAATCCTCACCAAATTTAGGGATTAAGAGTGAACAGAGGAAGTGTGTGAATGCAGATTGTGGAAAAACACAGGAACGCAACAAGAACAATCCTCACCAAATTTAGGGGAGTAAACACCTCACTGTTTGTCTATCCCATTACATTAAACCGATATGTAAAATTAACATTCCACTACCGTGATTTGAAATCACAACCAACTGATTGGTAGGCGGCTCTCTTACCAACTGAGCTAAATTGACAAGTCTTACATATCCACGAGAATTTATGTTAGAAATATGCAATTTCTAATAAATTTATAAAATTAACATTTCCCTACCATGATTTGAAATCACGTCAAAGTGATTGCGAGGCGACTCTCTTACCAACTCAGCCACACTGACAGTCTTATATATTTACAAATTTATTTACAATACAAAAGTTGCAATAATCATCTTCTGTTGGAATATAAGTAAGAGTGGAGTTTGACCCTGCAGCAGCCAGGCTTGTCATATTTGTGTTCTTCAGATTCTGGAAATGTACTTTTAAAACAATTGTACCTATTTGATAATGTTTGCCAGGCAGAAAAGAATTGTAATTTATCGATAAGTGCGCAACTACTTTTTGTATAATTTACTGTCAAGTGATTCCTGTTTTTATTCCTAAGACACTCATCAATATTGTTTTTCTACAATGTGAAAGGAACAGCTGCTCAGCTAAAAAATATTTCAAGAAAAGAGCTTTATTTATTAAACGTGACTGGGATAACAGGAGCCTCAGGAAAGATACAAAACCTAGAGTATACAAAGCCATTGTGCTACCCACCCTTCTATACAGTGCTGAATCCTGGGTCATATACCAGTGTCACCTATGCCACCTAGAACACTTCCATCAATGTTCCCTCCACACTATTCTCAATGTGCACAGGAGCAATTTCATCACAAACACTGAGATTCTCAAATCAGTAATTAGGACTATACTGTGAAAGACTCACCTGCGGTGACAGGCCATGTGGCGAGGATGGAATATCATCATTTCCCAAAGACCCTCCTGTCCAGAGAACTAGAGAAGCCGTGCCCTACAGAGGAGATGCAAGGACTCCTCAGAAAGGACCTTCAACTCTTATGGAATCAACTATCATCAGAGGGACATGGTGACACAAGGTCATCCAGATAACCTCCCTCACTGAAGCAAACCGCGGAGCAAGAGCCGAAGAAAAGAGACAGGAGCTTCCCCTGACTGCCAGACCTACTCCTGCAACTTTTATGGAAAGGTTTGCCTCTCTCGTATAAGCCTCACTGGCTTGCAACAGACATGGAAAACTCTCCTAAATCTTTGATTGCAAAGCCAAGCCATGAAAATTAAACTTATGCATAGTTTATTTCTGGGGTTGACCGCGGGTAACTGAAACCACGGAAATCGAAACTACGGACGTGGGAACTGTTACGTCTTTGTTGTGCATTCGTTTGTTTGTTTGTTAGTTTCTGTTTTTAGCTGTGTTGGTTAAACACGTTTGGTTAGAACCATATTTAGCTGTGTTTAGAAAAGAAATGGGGGAACAAAGATGACGACGTGTTCAAGGCAATCTCAAATAGGTCTTATACATATTACAGGAACCATTGTACACCATTTCTGATATAGATGAAAAGAAATACAATTTTTGCTTGTGAGTCTTACTTTCAAATTTCCTCTATACAGTATCATCATAAAAACTAGGAACATTATCAGAAAAAATACACTAAAAAAGAGGGGAAGTTTCTGACTAAAGGATTTATTTTTTGTTTGGCATTTGAGTTTCCTATTTTTCTGTACGGCAAAAAAGAAGATAATTTTGTAAAAAGTAGATTAAGTCAGAGCACTTAAAAAAATTTTTATCTGTTTTTTTTTTTCATCTATATCAGAAATGGTGTACAATGTCCTAGTTTTTATGATGATACTGTATAGAAGAAAGTAAGACTCACAAGCAAAGATTGTTTTGTTTTTTTCATCTATATCAGAAATGGTGTACAATGATTCCTGTAATAATTATATATGTATGTATATGTATATGCTTAATATCAATAAACATGCCAAAGTGGAGCTACCCAACAGACCCCATAACGAGCCCCGTTTCCAGTACTGGAAATGAGGGCTGCAGGGATCTGGGAAGGCCTATTTGACCACAGGTGATTGCCTGAACATATCGTCATCTTTGTTCCTTCATTCCTTTTCTAAACACAGCTAAAAACAGAAAGTAACAAACAACTAACACACAAACGAACAACAAAGACGTAACAGTTCCCACATCAGTGGTTTCAGTTACCCGCGGTCAACCCCAGAAATAAACAATTTTACTTAATAATGGTCTCAAAGCAGAAGAGCAATTCAGATATGCCAGAGAGAAGCCGTGAATTTCTTCCTTTAAGTAAAAGATAAAAGTTCTCGACTTAATAAGGAGAGAAAAAAACTCATAATATGAGGTTGCTAAGATCTATGATATAAACTAATCTTCAATTAATCACATAACTTTTAATAAAGTCTATTGTTATAATTGTTGTATTTTATTACTATTTATTGTTGTTAATCTCTTGCTGTGTCTTATTTATGAACTAAACATTACCATAGGTATGTATATACTTGAAATACGGCAGTTAATTGCATCAGTCAGCCAGATTCAGTGTAGTTGGGCTGGGATTAAACTATTAAGAACTAGCATTCCAAGGGAATTTATGAATCACCGCCAGCCATATATGCTGTGTTGGGAGTGATCAATTTAAAAGTTGGCCAGGGATCAATAAAAAATGTCTGAATTTTCAAATAACCAGCGGGCACAAACCAGTGACCAAATTAGTATAAGCTTATATTGAAAATTGAACCTCTCATTAAAACCCTATTTTGGAGGGGAATTTTCAAAAAACAAAAAAACAAACCATTTCCCCATTTCATTGAGAGGAGTGTGTGTACAAAATTTCAAGTTTCTACTATGATTGGTTAGGGCTGGGCAAAGTCCAGATGGATAGATAGATAAAATTGGACCCCCCCCTCTAAAAACCTATGGGGGAGGGGTTAAAAAAAGCATTTTCCCTATTCATTGAGGGGAGTGTGTGTACAAAATTTCAAGTTTCTACTATGAACGGTTAGGGCTGGGCGAAGTCCAGATGGATATATAGATAAAATTAGACCCCCCTCGAAAAACCTATTTGGGAGGAGGGGGGATTTTCAACAAAAAAAAAGAAAACATTTTCCCTACTAATTGAGGAGAGTTTGTGTACAAAAAAAAAGATGAAAGAAAGGCTAGTCAAAGATTAATCATAATGATAATGCTTCATTTAAGAAATTCATTGACTATTATGTCCAATAGTATTTGTGTATAACTAAACTACACTTAATGATTTTTTCTCAGAATCTAAAAATTTACATGAGAAAATCAGTTACAATACAATTTCACTGATATACGAACCTCTCTCTACCTTAAAGCAAATAACAGAGACTAACATGTCTAAATATTTGTAGGATATTTTCCTCAATGCATAAGACTTGGCAATATTGGTTTTCTGTTTCATATGGTCTATATCCTTATGCTAGACAATAGTGGCTATCAGACTTTCTGTCAGCATTCGTTTCCAAGACTCTAAGCAAAGCAGACAAGTTATCTGTAGGATCATTAATAATTTTGCCAGTAAAAAGTGTAATTTGTCATTGGTTATTGCTGTTGAAGTCTGGAACAGCAAATCAGGATAAATGGAAGCCATTTTGATTGTACAAATAGATAGAAGAAAAAAAATGGTGGAAAGCTTCATGGTGCTTGCAAAGTGGTTGTACTTATTTGTTGGACATGAAGTTATCTGTCATCATAAACCACATCACTTCACTTAGCTTATTTTATTTTTATTTGCCTCGTATGTGTGTTCACTCAGGAAACCAATATATCTACATGATTACCTATGGAAATTACCTATGTGTATTGATAAACTTGTTTGCACCTATCTGCTTACCTATAATATCCACAAAACACAGTGTCTCTCTTGTGAGAAGATACCAATAGAACTTTTAATAGTTTGTACTTACCAGTATAGCTTTGATGTTAGTAACACATTTAACATTTAATCTATCTGAAAGTGGAAGTTATCATTTGGGGGGCATAGACTCTTGCTAGGTTAAATTATATCTAAAAACTATCCAGATTAAGAACAAAATTGTTGCCAGTTTTTCTATGAACTTTAAGGGCAGCCATTTTGAAATTTAACTGCGAATGTATATTTCTGCGAATTATGAATAAGTCATAACTAAATTTAATCACTTCTTCCGTAGCCTATCATGCGGACAGACAGGAGCGAATACAGAAATGTACAAAAAGAAAACCCACAAAAATATCTCTCGATCTAAAACAAATAGCTGGATATACCCCAAACTTTAATCAATTCTTTCTTACAATGTGGCTTACCCTTCCACAAAGTTTCATTGAAATTCAATGAGAACTGTTGGAGATATCGCATGGACAGATAGGAGCAAATACAGGAATGTAGGAAGAAAAAAACAAAAAATCTTTCAATCAGAAACAAATTCCTGGATACAGCCCAAAATTTAATCATTTCTTACGATGTGGCTTACCCTTCCACAAAATATCATTGCAATTCATTGAGAACTTTTGGAGATAACGTGTGGACAGACAGGAGCGGATACAGAAATGTGAAAAATGCAAAATTATCTCTCACTCAATGATTTTTTTTTTCATAAATTTCTGTATTTGCTTTCATAAATTTCTGTATTAACTCCAGTCTGTTAATAAGATATCTCCAGAAGTTCTAAATGAATTTCAATGACATTTTATGGAAGGGAAAAGCATGTATTAAGAAAGATGTGATTAAATTTTGGGGCGGATCCAGAAATTTGTTTTTGTTTGGGACATATTTTTCTGGTTTCTTTTTCTACATTTCTGTATTCGCTCCTGTCTGTCTACACAATATCTGCAAAGGTTCTCAATGAATTTCAACGAGATTCTGTGGAAGAGTGGGCAATAGGCCATGGAAGAAGTGATTAAATTTTTGGATGGTTCCATGCACAATGACTTAGTCATAATTGGAAGAAATGTACATTCACAGTCATCCATTTTGATTTTCAAAATGGCCATTTAAAGTTCATAAAAAACTAGCAACAGTAGATGTTGGCTGTCAAGTGAGCATTAGGGGGTGCTGGAAGACAAGGTGGTGGTAGAGGGGCGTTGGAAGACAAGGGTGATAAGGGGCAAAGAATACAAATTTTGTTTTCAATATATCATTTCTGACTGACTTAACAGGGTTGGGGAGTTGGCACTGATGAAATACATGCTCTAAAAGGAGGCAGCACTTGAATAAGTTTGGGAAACACTGCTATAGATCTTTCTCAATAGATTTCACTACACGTTCTGATTTTATTGGAAAGATGAAACTTTCTCTCTGCTATTCAAGAATCATGAATAATTTGTATCTGTTGGGCATGAAAATGTGAAGCTTGATATTCAGCATTTTATGAGAAAATTCCGCGTACACAGTCAAGAATTCAAGAATCATAAATAAGATCCCTCACCAAATTTTCAATAATCTCAAGTTGTCCGATTTTCTTAGACGAAGCATTACTATTATTATTAAGTAATCACCACTACCCACTACAGACTGGTTTAATCACTGTTGCTGGGTGTAGGTTATTCATGTGTTCTCACATTTATATGTATCCAGACTTCGCCCAACCCTAAGTGTTCATAGTAGAAACTTGAAATTTTGCACACACACTCCACTCAATGAGTAGGGAAATTCTTTTTTTGTTTTTTTGAAAATTTCCTCCCAAAATAGGTTTTTAGTGTGGGGTTCAATTTACAATGTAAGTTTATCCCAAATTGATCCCTTAGTTTGTCTCCAGCTGCATTCTCACTTGTTTTTTTGAAAATTTCGACTTAGATGATCACTGCCCACCACCACTGTTTAATTTTTCGAGGTAAAAAGAAGCATATATAGATGGCAGTGATTCATAATTTCCCTATGAATGCTTGTTTTTGACTAGTTTGTCTTTTTATCTTATTTTCTTTTCCGTCCAAGTAGTTCTATGTAGTAATCTTTAGTTGTCTGAACTATCTGAAGAAACAAACGCCCGATAGGGAAGATTTCCAGCTAGTTCCTGCAGAAGGCTTAAATGCAGCGTACAGATATTTAATCCGGAAACAAGAAATCATTTACTCAAACAGTTGAATGTATATCTTTTAGTATAAATGTATTAATTGTAAAAAAATAAATTAGTAATCTTTCCAAACCATGATTCAATTGTACAACCTTTCAATTAGAGGTTGATCATCATAACCATTCAGCTATGATCAGGAACTCGAAATTATATTTTAAAATTAAGTCTAAGTTCTAATGCAGCTGTGTTATCAGCAGCTACAGATACCAGTAGTATTAGCAGTAATATTTTTTAAAACCTAAACCATGCGTCATGGAAAATTTGGGATTAAAATATGGTTTTACAAACAAGTAATTTTCTATGAAAATATATTTTTCCTATGGAGTTTTTCTTTTGATCTGCTTTTACTGAATATGACCTTCATTTCTTCCTGAAAGTTTTTTTTTGTTTTTTAAAATTATTTTTTAAGTTGGAAGCGAGTGAATTGCCTCTAAAAGTCAAGGTTCAATTTACCATTTACAAAAAAACGTATAATGTGAACCGTTTGGCATTAACAAATTTTACTGTCATCAATAATGGTGTCATTATTGATTTTTTGACTGAATGTAGAAAACATTGAATTCATAACAGTCAAAATGTATGTTATAATTAATGAAAATGTTTTATTTTTTTTGTTCAGACAAAAATTTGCGTTATTTTATTTCTAGAAAAACATTTTTAAAAATCGAGAGCGGAACTTTTAAAATTTTGATTAGGTTTTTAAAATCAGGTATTGATTTTCTACTGTGTTATATTTGTTTTTTAAATTTTCGGAATAAATATCGGTCTTATATCAATTAAAAAAATTTGTTTACTGTTTGGTAGTGGTGGTGGTTTAGGGTTTAGAATTTTGGTATGTGTCAGAGTTAAAATTTCTTTAAAATTTATCTTTTTAAATAACCATATTTAGGCATAAAGTTAAAACTCAATATTTCTCAAAAAAATCAGAACCGTTATTTAGGGTAAAACACAATATTCTGGGAGAAAAATTGCTTCAACCACAGACCCACCAAGTCTTCCGCATTTTGAAGCCAAGTGCTGTCTTCTCCCGCATGTAATGAATTTGTACGAATATTCCGCATTGAAAAAAAATATGCCTTTAAAATTTGTTCCCTCCTATTTGCAGACCTACCAAGTCTCCCACATTTTGTTGATTATCTTGGTTTAAAATTATAGTTAGGTTTTCAATACAGTGAAATAGCTGTTTTAGAGCACCCCACCTGCAACCATGATGTGTGTGGGTTGAACATTTTTTAGGAAATCACCCCCTGAGAATTTCTAAATCTTGGCAGTTATGCAACCACTGAAGGCAATTTTCCATTACTGTAAGATTTCTTAGATGAAGCATTGCCATTATTAATGTTTGCTTAGTTTTTCTTTCATCTAATTTTTGTTGCTTTTTTCTTGCAACACTCAGGTTGTTTTGACATTCTGTAACTATTATCTAAGCAGCATGGATCAGAAATAAAGAATAACAGGTCTGGTTAGTCACTCAATAGAAACAGTCATGTTACCAACATCTTTTGGCAGCATGCAGTGTTGGGGGTGATCAATTAAAAAAAATTGGGAAAAAGGGGTGATCAATGAATACGTTACTTCTTTCACCTTTTGCTGGGCAGTGATCCTAAAAAGGTCTGAATTTTCAAAAAAAACATGCTGGCACAAACTAGTGACCAACTTAGCTTAAACTTACATTGCATATTGACCTATTGGTGGGGAGGGGGGGAAATAAAGGGCCAATTTAACAGAAACTTACATTGTAAATTGACCCCCACCCCCTCACACACACACACACACTAAAAACCTATTTAGTGGGAGAATTTTCAAAAAACATTTTTTATAGACATAAGGAGTATTTGGTGCGACCCGTACATGTGATACAAACATAGCCAGACCAACTTAAAAACTGAAGAAACCTATATTGACAGTTTTGGTTGACGGTTTCTAAAAGGTTTTTTATTTAACTTCTGATCCCTGCTGCTGGTCAGAGAATTTAAAAACAAAGAGGCTTCCTCTTTGTTTCTGAATGCACTGTTATTCATTGCCATAGAAAAAGTGGACCGAATTAATAAGTTGTATAAAAACAACTAAAATTAGGATGAAGTTAAAAACTAGTCAAATTTAATAACAGTGCTGTGTTACAATTCTTCATCCAATAATAATAAAGATTGATTTAGATATAGTATCCCTGCATACCCTCCCATTTCCACCACTGGTTGCAGTGCAAAATATTTTAAGAGATGCAGTGATGAATGGGAAGTTCAGTAGTCGTTGTGTAAACCAGGAACGTATGTCTCTGGGGCAAATAAAGGCATTAATGATTTACAAATACATATGCAAACTCAGGCAGAAACAAGAAATCAGTTAAACTTTATGGATGCCAGAGTGACCATTCTGCGGAAAAAACTCTGAATAACTTTCACATCGGAGAATATAGATTATTTCAAAAGTATCCTTGAAAAAGATATTGGTCAATTCAATTATCCTTTCTGGTACTAAAAAATTAGTTCTTACACACAAATGAGTTTTAAAAAAAAACAAATTTTAAAAAGAAAACAGAAAATAGAGATCGTCACATGAATTTAGCATAAGCATACATTGCAAATTGAAACCACCACTAAAAATCGATTTAGGATGAGAATTTTCAAAAAAACAAAAAAACGTTTTTCTAGACATAATGAGTAAATGTTTAAATTTTCAGCCCTCTAGCTCCATTCGTACAGCCTGTACACATGATAGAGCCAGCCAAACTTAAAAACTGAAGACACCTATGTTGTCAGTTTTAGTTGACGGTTTCTAATTACCCAAGCCTTTATACTAACTAGTATAATAATAGTCCTCTTTCCTGATTGTGTATACTATTATATATTTTGGTTAGTGTTATCTCCCATTATCAGGGTAACTCTCCTGTTGGTATCGTAAATATCCACGTGCTGTATTTTCATGATTAAAACGTTGTAACTTTGATTATTCGGGTATCCTGAGTTATTTAATATTGGCGAATGTTTTTCAGAAGCTACTTGCTTCATGTAATAACTTTAAACTATTAGTTGTCGTGCTAAGTATTGCCTGGCAATTTTAAACTCAAAATAACATATTTAAAGTTTTATAGGCTACAATAAGTGGGCAATGTTTAACGACGTAACCGTCAAAAATTGACTGATTTCACCCATCACCACTAAACAAGCTATCATTACTTAGTTTCGTAATAACCATTCGAGAAATTTAATATTAAACTAAAAATTGGTTTGTAACATTATACTCAAGTGTGAAAAAACTGATAACATATAATGGATTATTGATTTTAGCTAGAAGAATTATATTCAGGATCGCATTGTACTCGAGTAAGTACGGTTATTACAAAACTAAGTAATGTTAGCTTTTTTTGAGAAGCTAACTCGATTTACGAACAAATCACAAATATTTTAGATACGAGTCACCTTTGAGTTCCCTAATGGGTTTTTAAGTAGATGAGAAATCCTGTCAGGGGAAGTCGCAAGAGTTAAGATGTCTAATATCTAAGATATTTGTGATTTGTTTGTAAATCAAGTTAGCCAGACATTTGTGATTTTGTTAGTAAGATTTTGATTTTTCTGCCTCACCAGCGTCAGCTACAATATTAGCTTGTTTAGAGGTGATGGCTAAAATCAGTCCCAAACATCGGATACATTTTTAACGGTTAAGCCGTTAAAAATTGCCAATAAGTGAATACAGATGAGATTTTTATATATACAATTCATTTTAAAACTTGTGAAACAAATGATTTTTGTTTTTCTATTGATACACAGATTAGAAGGTTCTTTTCGTGCAGACAGAGATAAAAAGGTCATCTTAACTTTTCTTCCTCAATCATAAAAAATCTAGTAGGGAAGAGAATTTCCATGTGACAAAGCAACTCTTCAAGCAATATTTCCCCTGGGGAAGCCACCCACCACCACCAATTAGTTGGGGGGGAAAGACATCAAACTTAAGATAGCTTTCTCCACCCTGAGGTAGATAGTTCTGCCAATTTCAGCAGCCCTGTCAAATGGGGTGAATGAAGGCCAAAAGCAAGAAAATACCCTTGGACCCCTAACAATGGATGGGGTCTCTAAGCCAGTAAAACC
>VCCN01006683.1:816679-828717 GCA_006491835.1 Architeuthis dux
TGCCAAAGGGTTTTACTGTGTTTATGCTACGGAAAAGTAGAACCCATCATAAGCTGTTGCAACACGCGACAAACTGACAACAAAGACTAAGAGCAAACACTTGTTGCTGCAAATGCCAACGACAGGTCACCGCCAAAGTTGTCAACACATAGAGATAACGGGGCTGGTTAGTCAGTCAAAAGAAACAATCCTGCCATGTTAGAGGTGATCAATTAAACAGTTGGAAAAAGTGGTGGTCAATGAATAAGTTACTTCTCTCACCGTTTGTTGGGCAGTGATCACTAAAAAAAAGTCTGGATTTTCAAAAAAGTAAGCATAAATGTTGCTGGACATAAACTAAGGGATCAATTTAAGATAAACTTACATTGCAAATTGAACCTCCCACTAAAAATCTATTTAGGGCGAAATTTCCAAAAACCAAAAAGTAATGTTTTTTTTTTTATAGACATAATGAGTAAATATTGAAATTTGTAGCCTTCTAAGCTCTGTTGGTATGGCCTGTACATGTGATACATACATGCATAGCCAGACCAACTTGAAAACTGAAGAAACCTATGTTGACAGTTTTGGTTGACAGTTTCTAACACTGTTGCTGCAAGTTCAAGACTGGCCAATGACAGGTTATTGTCAAAGTTGTCAACACATAAATAATATAGCAACAGTGGCTAGATTATGGCTGAAAATTGCTAAAGTGCCTTGAATGCAGGGCAAGAACAACAAATGCTACAGTATAAAAAAGGGCCATATAAAACAATGGTATGCTGTCAAAATTTCATTTATGGCTGTAATAGCAGTATGAAAAAATCATAATGTGCATGGCTGAAGAACAAAGAAAAGCTGTACATGGCACTACATGCTAGCCCTAAAACTGTTGCTAAGTTGACAACATTGTATAAGCATACATATGACTTATCAGCTGCCTGAAAACTGAATGATATTTGTACTGTCTCTACCTTCTCTCTCAGCCCCCACTCTCTCTCTCTCAGCACATCCCTCTCTCTCTCTCTCACAGACCCTCTCTCTCTCTCTCTCACAGCACATCCCTCTCTCTCTCTCACAGACCCTCTCTCACTCTCTCTCTCTCTCTCTCTCTCTCTGGAGACAACAATGTAAGTTGAACTTTTGAAGAATATAAAAAGTTCCTTCCGGTGAAGATTTCAAGACCTGAATAGAGGACATGTCTGCAAAAATATGGACATATGACAACTGTAATCTCACTTCCAAATTCACACACATATATATATGATAATTATAATGACATTTATTAGTGAGAGCCTATATTTGCCCGGAGTCGGTATGAGCGACTACTAAACAAGCCGCATAAATGT
Organism: Architeuthis dux; assembly: GCA_006491835.1. Lineage (NCBI taxonomy): Eukaryota > Metazoa > Mollusca > Cephalopoda > Oegopsida > Architeuthidae > Architeuthis > Architeuthis dux. Next base: position 818,008 of record VCCN01006683.1, read on the forward strand.
GAATAAAGAAACGAACTTCGTGCGGGGATCGAACCCGCGTCCACCTTGGAAGCCACCTATACACGGTGCTGTTCTACCGACTGAACTAACGAAGATCAGATGGTAGACAGGAGTCCTTTAACCTACACTTTGTTGGCTTCTCCATTCTCACGTTTATATATGTGTGTGTATCTGTGTCATTATAACAAAAATATTAGTCATGGATGCATAGCAACCCCCGAATTCTAATTTTTAAAAGTCTCAACCATTTTATGGTTGTCCTTCCAAAATTCAGCCATTAACAAAATATTTTAATTATTTCGAAGGCTCAGTAAATTAAAACATGTCTCCCCTACCAATAATGATGGAATTTATCATTAACTTCAAAATAGAAAATGCCTGTCAAGAAAGAAAGACAGACTCAATTATTGATAGATTTCCATTTTTCAGTAGAAAATAAACACTTCAGCTCCTCCATAAATGAATTATTATTAAATACTTTTATTTCAAGGGAGATTAAATGTTTTTATGAGGAATTTTTTTATTAAGAATTAAAATCCAAAGACATTCTTTAGACTTGTCAGTTCATTTGCATTTTTTCTATTTATTTTATTTTCACTCATTATATTCTAAGTAAATCGTAATCTTCATTTTTAATCTTATGGAAGTACACTGTTAGCTTTTTATTGTAGGATCGGAGATTTATGTGAAAAATCACTGCTTTATTGAAATTTCAGGTTATTAGAAACTGTCAACCAAAACTGTCAACATAGGTTTCTTCAGTTTTTAAGTTTGGCTGTCTATATATGTATCATGTGTACAGGGTGCACCAATGGAGCTTGAGGGCTGAAAATTTAAACATCTCAAAGGATTTCCAGCCATTTGTTGAATAGCAGAGAGCAGCTCCATATATAAAATATTGAATCACCTGTATTGCACATGCTACTGTGAGTGGGTAACATAGGTTTCTTCAGTTTTTAAGTTGGTCTGGCTGGCTGGCTATCTATGTATCATGCGTGGAGGTCGCATCAATGGAGCTTGAGGCTGAAAATTTAAACATTTACTCCTTATGTCTAGAAAAAACGTTTTTCTTTGATTTTTGTAAATTTGCAACGTAAGTTTATGCTAAATTGATTCCTTAGTTTGTGTCCAGCAGCATTCATGCTTGTTTTTTTTAAAACTGTACAAGAAAAGGTGAGGAAATAATTGCATCATTGATCACCCTTTTTTCGATTTTTAATTGATCACCCCCAACACGGCATGCCACTAAAAGATGTTGATCGCGTGACGGTTTCTATTGAGTAACTGACCAGATCTATTCTCTTTATCCTTTTAGTGATGTCTGGTGATTGAGATTGGCGATAAACACCACAAAACTGAAATAATTGAAAATTATTGGGGTGGGGTGTGATTAAATAAAGTCTTCCTAAATCGAAAATGCAATCAAACATTTGCAACTACAATGTGCCACCCAGTCCACCAACGAAAAATAAACAAAGATTTTCTTAATCAAAAAATCAAACATTAAGACTGTTTACCGAGACATTGTTTTTAATTGGGACTTTCTGTGCCACTGAGAATTAATCTGAGATTTCATTGAAATTTTTTAAAATTTTTCTAAGAAATTTAAACAAATTGAAGTTTTAAAAATTCTTGAATCGCTTTGATTTTGATAAGTTATGATGCTATTTCAGAATAGACTTAAATTGAAGGAAATGAGGTCACATTGACAAGTGATGAAATAATTTCTGATTTCTAATTTTGTTACCAGACAAAATCCTGTGCTAACACATTCTTCATGTGTTAGCACAGGATTTTAAAACTAATTATGCTGTTTAATTTATATTTTGAAGCAGACTGGAATTAACTAAAGAAAAATTATAATATAATATGTTTTTTTTCATCCTGTTCTTCCAATGTTGTTATTTAACTTCTAAATGATGAAAAAAAAAAAGTATTCGACGAAAAGGCAGTCGACGAAAAGCCAAGTCGGCAAAAGTGTTGTCTGGTTGTCTGCTGGATTATTTCTCTGATCAGTCGCAAAATTTCATTTTAAAATATGTGTTTTTTATCATCCTGTTTCTTCCAATGTTTTTATTTAAGATATAAAATAAATTTATCTTTTAGAAATTTCCATTTTTTAACCTCTAAATTGGTAAAAAAAATGACGAAAAAGACAGTGGGCAAAAGTGTTGTTCGCCAATCAGGTTGTTTCTGATTCGTCCACAGGACAAAACTAAAAAAAATTTCCTGAGTAACCATTATCCAAAACTCTGAAAATAGAACTGTTCCAAAACCGGAAACTTTTTTAACACCAACATGACATAAGTGGAAAATTCCACACCTGACTTCCCTTGAGTATGATTCAAAGACAGGGGATGAGGCCGATTTCCAAGGCATTTAACTCATTCTGACTACAGTAAAAGATTGGTTATCTTTGTTTAAGACTTTAGAAACATATAACTATTTACATCACAAACAGTGAAACAGTGAAACAAGTCCCAATCTTAACAAATTATTGTCACCGCCAGACCTATTCAATTAGACGTGTTTATTTATTTTTAGTTTTAGTTTTCATTTATCCATTTCACTACTGTCAACTTTTTAAAATTCCAACAACGCTTTCCATTGCATCAATGCATCGTCTGAACACGAGAAAATTCCAGTAAACAATAAAAATTAAATAAAAAACTTATTTTTCTTTAAAAAAAACAACTGTCTTTTAAACAATCTAATTAAAAGAGAGATATCTAAAAAACAAAAATTGCTCCCTTTAAATTACACAAAATCACATTCATAGTCACAAAAACAATTTAAGAAAATTAAAAAATATGAAAGAAAGCTCTTTTAGTTTCCTAGTAAACTACATTAAATGAATTGACTGAATCAATTTTAATTAAAAGAATTGAAGTGGCTGAGTCCCATAAGTGATCCACTGTGCCCCACACATACCATTGAGAAAGATAACCTTACATCTCCCTAAAGAGCAAGCACAGTGATTGCAGTTTGGACAAGAAATAATTCTAACACAATCTTAATTTCACCTCATATAGCACAATTAGAAAATTCTGAATAGTTGTGGCTCTATAATGAAAGTAAGAGTACCCCTGAATGTTACGTCTGGCTTGAAATTAGGTCCCTTAGTTTGCACACTGTACAGCAATGGTCAAGCAGGCAAGTCTTTAACAAAATAAGATGGCAGATGTGTTGACTTGAGAAGAGGAAGTTGTAGTCATCCTGTTGTGTATTCGCATTTGTAACAAATCATGATTCACTGTGCCCCATGGCATATATATACATGCACATATTTCATTCTTTTCTTTGAAATGAATAATTTTTATTTGTTTTGTTTGTCTTTTCCCATAATTTCCAGCTATTTTTTAAGTGAATCATGGCTGTGATATTAGATTTTCAGCTACGAATAATTGAAAAAAAGTGTTGTTATTGTGATTCTTCACTCTCTCACCCATTTTTTCTCCCCGTTATACCATATTTTTCAAAAATGATTTGGATTTCATATTCTAAATTGACCACTTATCCAAATGGTTTAATAGGAATTATTTTTCTTATTTTTAACAAATCAATATATAGATATAAATATAGAAAGACAGATAGATATGTACAGGCTGAGGTATGGGGCTTTTGGAGGAAACCAAAGACTGTCTTGTTTGCTGTATATATTTATCAAAGCATAAAGAATTTTATACTCAGTATTTATCAGACCTACGCACAGGGTGTGATAAAGTGATTTTGTGCCTCATAATACAGCATTCTAACCAAATGTGCCTACCAATTGCTTATGCTAAAGTTTTGTTAATGACACCAATGTTGCCCGTTATTTTTACTGAAATTTGAATCAATTAACCAATACAAAACTAAATGAAATTTTTTTCATTGAATGTTTATTTATCAGTAAAAGATAGTTCAGATCTCTTATTCTTCACCTTTCTTATCACTTTGCTGTCTTCTGTGTGCGATCTTATGTCTTCACTAATTTGTTTGTTTGTTTGTTCAAGTTTTTATCTCGTGTCCTCTCAATCAAAGACAGCAACCTTTGATTTAGATCTCTGCACTCCTTTATCAATCATTGTTTTGATCTTTTGTGCCTCGTGGGGGTGTTACTGCATTACCGTGCTTTTTCATGTACTAGAAAGCTTAAAAGAGGCAACCAAAAAACAAAGGTGTTCACTTTATTAATTCTGTTGATACTGGAGGAAGGTTGATTTATTGCAGCATGACATTAATAAATCTTTGTCAAAAATCCTTTTTTATAAATCTGTATTTTCAACAAGTTCATAAGAGCTGATCAAAGCATATTGTATTTTCTCGTGTTTAATGTGAGAAATTTGATACAAAAGATCAGGTTCAAAATTGAAGGGTAGCATTATACTCAAGTTTTTTTTAAAAATGATAATATATATATTTATATTACTGATTTTTAGCTATGAAAAGTGGGTGTTGCATTATATTTGAGATTGCATTGTACTCGAGTAAATACAGTAGTCTTTTTTGGGGGGGAGGTTATTTTTTATTTCTGTACTTACCACCCACAAAGGTTTTGATGTATGAGAAAATCGCATGCATCCATCTTGTTCAGACAAGCAGAAAAAACAATTTTACTGGATATTTTACCAAGAAAAGACAGTTAATTGATGCTGCATATCTCACATAGATGACACTGTGCCAGAAAATCCTTTTCATTTAATTTTCTTGTTTATCTGTTCATTCATAAGAAATAACTAAAAGAAGTTTTAATTTTTTGCCAATTCCAAAAAACAAAAAATGTTATCGGTACAAGAAAGATTTGGCCTGATATAATCCATCTTACTGTCAGTCTATCAAAAATAAAAACACAGATTTTGTCAAACTCCAGCAACAACAAGAATGATCCACACCAAATTTAGGGGAGTAAATTCTTGTAGGCACAAGACACAAACAGAAAGATGAATATACCGCTATATGTGATATTTATTTATAAGTTAAAGTAACAATGAATGAATTATTATGAATGTGTCTTGCATTGAGAAAGTGTTCATCAGTTGATTGGAACAAAAGAGTCAATTGAATTAAAGTTCTTAAGAAGTTGTAATAACACTTGTCGTGTAATTGAGTGTATGCATATGTGTATAAATCAGGGACTTGCTTGCCTTCGTTGAAAATGTGTGTGAACATGCTTGGCACGCACAAGTGAATACGTGTGTTTTATGTGAGGCATACAGCTGTGCCGACAGGCATGAGGTTGCGACTGACAAAATCTGTCAGTGATTTCAATATATACAGAATAGACCAGCTCCAACAAGCATTGCATTTTAGATGCATTTTCATTGGTCGAAAAATAGTTGATATCCACAATAATTGTTGAGCAGCTGCTGCTGAACCTATTTGAATTATTTGGTTGCTTGAACTCGGGCCTTTTTCTACTTTGGTGGCGCAATTCATTGGAGCCTATTTTGTTGAAAGTTTTGGAGGTGAGACACTCTTCACTGTTTGTCTATCACGTCACGTTAAGTCATACCTATATATAGCATTCTAAGGGAAATTACGAATCACTGCCATACATGTATGTTGTGCTGGTGGTGATCAATTAAAAATTTGCAAAAAGGGGTGATCAATGAATAAGTTACTTCTCTCGCTTTTGTTGGGCACTAAACAGTGCAAATTTTATAAAAAAACAAGCATGAACACTGCTGGACACAAACTAAGGGACCAATTTAGCATAAACTTACATTGAAAATTGAACTTCCCTCTAAAAACATATTCAGGAGGAAATTTTCAAAATAAACTATTTTCCCTACTCATTGAGGGGAGTGTATGTGCAAAATTTCAAGTTTCTATTATGAATGGTTAGGGCTGGGTGAAGTCTGGATACATAGATAGATACATAGATACATATAAATGTCAGAACACATGAATAACCTAAACCCAGCAATAAACTAATATTATGGGTAGTGGTGATTCATATTAGAGTAGTAATTGAATGGATTATCCTGAGTATAGGTGTTTTTTAAAAATGTTTTATATGTTTGAGAACATCACAAGTTAATTCGTTTATAAAATAACTTTTGATTTTAGACTGAACTAAAAATATTTGGACATCCTCTTAGATTTTAGAACAAGAGCAAGTCTATCCTGAAGTTTTTATGCTTGGCAGCACTAATTTCATGAGATCAGTGGCAACAGGGTTACAATTTTAGCTATTTCTGAGCTAAATGTGGAGTTTTTATGACTGATATAAAGCGGAAATAATTCTTCACTTAATGGTGAGGAGTTTAGCTATATAAATGATTATATCTTGTATATATATATGGTAGATGTGATTAGACAATGTGGAAAAGACAGATTGAGAAAAGCTTGTTATGTCTCAAACATATTTATTATCATGAAGATAAACCTTTATGCATTTCATCGCTGTGAGCGACTTCAGAAGAAGAAATTTGAACACTGCAGAGAAGTGCACTATCCATCCACTTCTACTACCCAGCATGGATAGTCATATGCATTATGGTAATATATATATTTTGTATATATTCTCATATTACATAACATAATTAAATCATTTATTATATACACACACACATTATGTGTATGTATGTATATATGTATGTATATATAGTCTGTAGAAACTTTTTGGTTTTTTCCATAATATGTATCATTTTTTTTAAATGCTAACGGTGAACGATAAATCCTCTGATATAAAATCCACAGTTCCAAAACATCTGCGACCCTGCGCGCTGCAAACCAGCTATGATCCGCCCCTCATCAATGCATTGTGTTTAAAATGAATTATATATTTGTATATATATATATATGTATATATATAAACTTTGCATTTCATATATGTGCATATACAAGTGGTTTTCCAAAGGTTCTGAGCCCTACATACTTAATAATATGACAGCAGAATACTTTTATTATATTATCAAAGGGATCATAGTTAGGGTCAAAACACCCCTCATATATATAATCCTTACATACTGTCAGAAATAATTTTGTAACCGAGTAACGATTTTCGACGGGGAATGCGGGAGAGCCTAGGTACAAAGGAATAAATATTCCCCCTGGAAGAGGTCAGGAATGTAAAAGCTTGTCATTGTCAGGGGTGCATAATAAATAACAGAAGGCTTGCGAAGAATTTGGTGCTTTCGTGACTCTGACCTTCCTAGGCCTCTGGACAACAAGAGTTATGGTAACGGAGTAAAACTTCCTGTCATTGAGGTTGGCTTTATCCTGACACAAGCTGGGCAGCACTTCAATAACGAAGCACGGTCAAACAAAAACATCAACTACTTCTCTCCTCGGCGTCTTGTATAAAAAGGATTGGAAATCATAATTTTGCCGCCTTTTTTGGCAGAGCTCTGTTCCAGTACCAGCAACCTGGAGATCTATAAATAGGAAGTCACATGCACTAATACTTTTTCCCCTCCTCACCTCAATATATATTATTATATAGATTTTGTTATGATTTTGAAGCATCAGTACCTTTTTTTGGTATTTTTTGATTTGACATAAATAGCCATTGACAATTTGTGGATAAAAATATGTCACATTGATTATTGCTTTCCAAAAGATTTTGACATTATAAATTAAATTCTCAAGAGAGGAAAAAACATAAAATAAAAACATTATTTTAGTTTATTATTTGGAATGTTCCAAATATTCGATCACTGTTATTGGAGAAAAATCTTTTTCTTTCAAATAAATTTTCCGGCATTCAAACCAGCTGATTGTAAACTCTTCGAAGGGGTATACATATCATCTGACTTCCAAATTCAAATCATTATGTATGTGTATTATTATGAAACTAGCATATACCCATGTCAGTTTTTTATGTATGGCTCGGCAATAAGGAGCCATAAGCGATTATATTAGGTAATTTTTTTTTATTAATTCAAGTATCCTAATTTCAAGTTTTTTGAAAGTCTCAACTTAAGAAAAGTCGCAACTGACATTGTGTCCTATGAAAAAGAAGTCATAGAAAGAAACTTATTTTATTAAAAATATAACTTATTTCCTTACAAAATAAAGTTGATGGCCAAATTTGACAAGTCTGGCCTTTTTAAAAAGCATTTGGCCATGAACTTTTTGGTTTGGCCATATTAAAATTTTGAGCCATTTTGACTTCCTTTTTTGTTTTGGTGTTCTGAGAGCATTTGCATTTGGTCAGAAACTACCTTTCCCCTCCCATTCTTTTCTTCACTGTCTCGGCTACATCAAAGGAAGTCGAAAGGACATTGTTGTTGCATTGACAGACAAAGGTTGCCTGTTGAATTTGGTTGGTGTACTTCTTTGATATGGGAAGGGCATGTCTCATTTTTCCATCCTTTAATTCTATTATTCGTTGTACAATCTATTTCACGTGGACCAGTCCATTATGAGTTGTAGGATCTCAGCTAGAAGACTACCAAACATACAACAAATGAACATACTCATTTGCATATTTTATATGTATAGATAATACTAATCATGGATACATAACAACCCCTAAATTCTAATTTTGAATCATTATTTGTTGTTTAAATATTCATCCTCATTTTCCGTTCAATGGAAGTTGTAAGCTTAAATTCAAATAACCAGAGTAAATGAAAGGATTTTACTCTCCAATATAAGGTAATCAACATGCATCAAAGCATACAGCTGTAGTAAAATTCCCCATAAAGCCATGAAGTGGTAATTACCATAAATTGGTAAAGAGAAAAAACTGTGAATAAAATGCCAGTCTTTCAGCCAATCGATATCTAACTTTTAAAACTGAATAATGCCCGAATGATTTCCCTTTTTTTTCTCAAACTTGAACTTTCCGTGTGACGCGAGTTTTATTCATAATTTGCATGACTTTTAACGGATTTCATCCCGTGACATTTTTTTGATGAAACACCTGTGCCTCTTTTTCAAGTTTTCACTCTGGGGTTGCCGAAGAATAAATGAATATTAATCTCATAAATTTACTGTAAAATCTCAAAGGATTTCCAGCCTCTTGTTGAATAGGTATAAAACACTTTCTACATAAAATATAACAGAGCAGCCACATATTAGAAACTTTCAACCAAAACTGTCAACAGAGGTTTCTTCAGTTTTTAAGTTGGTCTGACTGGCTATGTATCATGCATACAGGCGGTACCAATTGAGCTAGAGGGCTGAAATATAAAATATTGAATCACCTGTGTTACACCTGATGCTGTGAGTGGGGTTGGTTTGAACAGTATGTTTGGCATCATTTCCTATTAGAAACAGTAAACCGAAACTGTCAACATAGGTTTCTTCAGTTTTTAAGTTGGTCTGGCTGGCTATGTATCTATGTATCATGAATACAGGCCACACCAATTGAGCTAGAGAGCTGAAAATTTAAACATTTACTCATTATTATGTTTAGAAAAAACTTTTTTTTTTAACCCCCCACCTCCCAAATAGATTTTTAGAGGGGGGTGGGTAATTTGCAATTTAAGTTTATGTTAAATTGGTCCCTTAGTTTGTGTCCGGCAGTGTTCAAACTTGTTTTTTTGAAAATTCAGACTTTTTAGTGATCCAACAAAGGGCAAGAGAAGTAACTTATTCATTGATCACCCCTTTCTCCAATTCTTTAATTGACTGCCAAAACTGCCAAAAATCTGCCAAAAATCATTGGTTATGTGACTCTTAGAGGAGTACAAACTCAAGAGAATTCAAATCTCGCTTTGAGGAATCTACAATACATCTTACCGAGGAAGAATCTATTATACAAAAGTTTTAAACAAGAGTAGCAGCAAAAAAGCTGTTACTCCCATAGTCAACCTTGACAGGGTCCTCTCACTTATTAGTATGTGTAAGTTTATATGTAATGTGTGTGTTCACATGTATATAAAGGTTTCCTCTGCTATAAAGAAAGTAGAGCATTTCTATAAAAAAAACCTTTTGTGAGCAGTAATAGTGTAAAGCAAAGAAGCAAGTACCATTAATTTATTTGGGGAAAAAAAATTAAGCGTGCCCAGACCCAAAAAATGTTGATGATAGTATGTTAGGCTGATTCATCGGAGGTTTGGGAGGTACAGGATACTGGGGTGTAAGAGAAAAGAGAAGAGGGTGTGCGCTACCTCTATAACAGCTCACTGAAAAACAAACACTGAATGCTATTTTCGCTTTTCGCCTTTTTTCGTAAAAGTGAAAAAGTGGCATAAAGTGAACCTTCGAAAAGTAGGGTATGCCAGTAGTTTCTTTTTTTTAGATGTTTAATATTTTAGCATTCTGCCCTGAACCTATCTTTTCCATCTTCCTGGTGTGTGTTATTTTTTTTTTCCTACCACTAGGCTACAAATATTGCCCTGCAGTAACTGTGAAATCCTTGGTTAAAATAGAACATTATTAAAACCTCTTAAATGCCCAAAGAGAATAAAAAGTTATATATTTTCTCTATTCATAGATATCATCGCATTACTATGTGTCAGAAATAAAATAGATTGAAAAGATTCCTTCATTCGCCACTCGAGTGCAAGTCTGGATTTGAAATAAAAGGCTTCAAATATCAATGATTACCATAATTTATAAATACCAATCCTTGTGGAACAACATACAATACAAATATTGATAAAAATCAAGTCTGAATTTAAAACAGGTCTGGTTAATCACTCAATAGAAACTGTCATGCGACCAATGACTGTTGGCATATGCTGTGTTGGGGGTGATCAATAAAAAAAATTGAAAAGGGGATGATCAATAAATATATTACTTCTCTTGCCTTTTGTTGGGCTGTGATCACTA
>VCCN01006683.1:950608-960821 GCA_006491835.1 Architeuthis dux
GGAAAACAAATAGGCTGAAATGTTTGGGGTGAAACAAATAGGCTGAAATGTTGGGGGAAAAACAACAAAGATGAAGATACGAGATACATTCTGCAATTTTTCAGACAACTTATTATCCTTCCAATTGTTGCTTAGACTATCTAATTCTTTTTGTTGTTACCTCTCCCCATTCCAGTAGTGTCTGTCAATCTTCTTTTTTTAGAAACTGTCAACCAAAACTATCAATATAGGTTTCTTTAGTTTTTAAGTTGGTCCAGCCAGCAATGTATCATGCATACAGACCGAACCAATGGAGCTAGAGGGCTGTAAAATTTAATTATGTACTCCTTATTATAAAAGAAACGATTTTTTGTTTTTTTGAAAATACCCCCCACCCAAATAGGGTTTTAGTGAAGGGGTTCAATTTCCAATGTAAGTTTATGCTAAATTGATTCCTTAGTTTGTGTCAGGCAGCATTCACGTTTGTTTTTTGAAAATTCAGACTTGTTTAGTGATCACTGCCTTACTGAAGATCCGAGGTGGATAGTAGCTATATGGCTAATTTGAACAACACCTGCTGGTTAGCTTTTGTAGGTTCATCATGTCATGGCTAAACAGGCTCCCAAGGAAAAGGGATTCAAGTTCAAATCTCGCCAGAAGCTCATTCTTTATTTCTGATCCATGACACTTAACGGTCGTAGAATAAATGTAAAAACCATTTTCAAGTGAGTTTTAATGGAAGTCAGCAGGGGTAGGATGAAAGAAAATTAATTAAACAAGCCTGACTGCTGCAGGGTCAAACTCCACACCTACTTCTATTCCAACTGAAGATGATCACTTCAACTGTTGTATTGTATATATAATAAATACATGTGTAGATATATGACCTGTCAGTTTGGCTCAGTTGGTAAGAGAGCCAGCTAGCAATCACTTGGTCATGATTTCAAATCTCGGTAGGAAAATATTAATTTCATATATCGGTTTGGTTTAACATGACGGGATAGACAAACAGTGAAGAGTTTACTCCCCTAAATTAGGTGAGGATTGTTGTTGTTCTTGTTACAAGGGAAAAATAAAGCCAACTCCAACATGGACTAGAGTGTGACAAAATTAATAATAGACTTCAGTTATCTTAAAGCTTTGCTAACCCTTGCATGTGTGATTGGTTAACTGTGGGTTCACCTTCTCCTTTTTTTAATTACCACTACCCACAACACTGGTTTTTGGGTTTAGGTATTCATGTGTTCAGACATTTATATGTATCTATGTAGCCGGACTTTGACCAGCCCTAACTGTTCATAGTAGAAACTTGAAATTTTGCACACACACTCCCCTCAATGAGTAGAGAAAATGCTATTTATGTTTTTTGAAAATTCCACCGCAAAATAGGTTTTTTAGAGAGGGGTTCAATATGCAATGTAAGTTTATGCTAAATTGGTAACTAGTGCCTGCTTGTTTTCTTGAAAATTCAGACCTTTTTTAGTGATCACAGCCCAACAAAGTAACTTATTCAATGATCACCCACTTTTTCCAACTTTTTAATTAATCACCCCCAACACAGCATATATTGGTGGTGGTGGATTCATAATTTCCCTTGGAATGCTTTTTATTCGCAATATCAGCAACAAACATATAACGTTATTAACGATAATAAGAAAGTTTTTTATTACTTTCATATTTCTGGAAAAAAAACCCAGAAAAAGACAGAAAACTTATAATAGCAATTTGTCTTGGCTTTTATTACATCTCGGCAAAATAAAATTTTTAAAAAAACAACATTTTGATAATGTACATAACTGAATTAGATTCGAGTATATCTTCATACTTAATTTAGTTTGTTACGATAAACACAAGAAGACTTTCTCTATAAATCTTGAGTGTTCCCTCCCCACCTTCATTCTCTTGGCCTTGTTGTTAGAGAAAACAGTTTGCGGAGACTGATTGTTGTTGTTGTTGGGGAGTGATTCTCCCTGTAGGCAAACAGACAATCAGAAAATTGGTATTCACTCTAATAACTAATAGCACTTTAGAGAATCAACTTGGCCAATTCTGCAGACATAGAGAGTCTGGTTCATTGTTCTCTAATTATATATGGGTAAGAAATTAACTTTTGTGTTTTAGATTGTTTTTCTTTTTGTTTTCTGGCATCTACATTGTTGGTTCTGCTGGAGAAAAAAGTTTACCAAAAAACTGTCTTAATGATTTGAATAATAACAAAATACTAGTATTTGCAGAGGAAGCCATTTATTAAAATCATAGATAATGTTATAAAATGGTTACTGTTGGCAAAATCAGTCGGTCCCAAACACTTTATTTATAAAAAAATAAATATGAAAATTTTTAAAGATTTTTAAAAATGTTAATTCATTTTAGAATTAAAGTATTTTTTAAATTATTTTTAAAATTTCATATTTATTTTTTATAATGTAAAGTTGTTTATAACAAAGAATTTATAACAATGAATGTAAATTGTTACATTTTTATATGCTTTGCTTAATTCTAGCTAATTCAGCCAGTTATTGTTCCAGAGTGATCACAATAAGCATATGATTATTAATATTAATAATTTAATTTTATATAATTAATCACTGCTACTCACAGCATTGGTTTATTGCTGGCTTTAGGTTATTCATGACTTTACCCAGCTCTAACCGTTTGTAGTAGAAACTTGAAATTTTGCACACACATCCCCCTCCAATTTTAGAGGGGGGTTCAATATGCAATGACAGTTTATGCTAAATTGATCACTAGTTTGTGCCTCTCATTTTTGAAAATTCAGACCTTTTTTAGTGATCACAGCCCAACTAAAGGCGAGAGAAGTAACTTATTCATTGATCACCCCTTTTTCCAATTTTTTAATTGATCACCCCCAACACAGCATATATGGATGGTAGTGATTCATAATTTCCCTTGGAATGTTAGTTTAATTATATACAGGTATACCTTGATTAGTGTGATTAATTAATTTTCTGTATTGCTCAAAACCACACTGTTCAAGGGCTTAGTATAATTTAATGGTTTTTTATCAGCTTATACTTAGTTACATTAATTTGTGCAGCAATACCATAACCGAATTACATCAAAACCCACACTAATCAAAACTGCACTATTCTAAGTATTGCTGTATAATACAATAATTTAATTAATTATCTGTATATATTAATACCATATTTTTCAGTGTATAGGATGTACTTTCGTCTACATCACTTTAGCAAATATTAGTTTCATCTAAATCACCTTGGTCTAAAATCACTTTTGTCCCCACAATATCTCCAAAAGGTCTCAATGAATTTCAATGACATTTTGTCGAATGGTTGGCCCTTGGCTAAGGAAGAATTGATGAAATTTTGGGGTGGATCCAAGGATATTTTTTTTTAATTTAGATCCGTCCCAAAATTTAATAAAAATATTTCTCAATCGGAAAAAATCCCTGGATCCACCCGAAAATTTCATCAATTCTTCCTTAGCCAATGGCCAACCATTCGACAAAATATCATTGAAATTCTTTTGGAGATATTGTTGGGACAAAATTGATTTCAGACCAAAGTGATTTAGATGAAACTGATATTTGCTAAAGTGATGTAGACGAAAGTGCTGTACCTCCACCTTCACATACACACTCCCCCAAAAAGAAAGGGTTTAAAATATTCCTTCATCTTATTGACCAAAAGTCATAAATGTTAGGCATCTTACTTGGTAAGAACCAGATCCTAGCAAAGTCACCCCTTATATTTCCCTGGGACTGTCTTCTTTCTAAACTTCGGCTGTACATTAGTTCATACCTACTGCCTAAGTAATGTTGTCTACACTCACCTAAAACTCATTATCTCTACTGTCACAGATTATCTTACTACCCACAGATCTATTAATGTTTCACACCATGAAGCTTTCAGTATTCCTATTTGGAGTACTTTCTTCCCAGAAAATATTCAAGTATACAAGTTTCGCAATGTTTCCCCTAAAGCACATTGACTTTAAGGCCCACTGATATCTTAATGATTCTACTGGGATGCCAAAGAGTCATCCCATATCAAATCACCCAGAGCTCCGCAGGTCACCCTCTCAGATTCCCCTGAAAAAAATCAAAGCTGCTCCTATACCAAACTTATAGAGAAATCAAAAATATTAGGTCTGTATCTCTAATAGTTTTTAAATTAAAAATCTTTTTTTTTACTCAATTTTATGCATTTTGCCGAATGAGCATTTTAAGATAAAGAACTCACAGTTTTTTTCCTGACATTTATAACATATTAGGTCATGTGTATGCTGTAACCATATTTATTACTGTTATAGGTGTTGTATAGCCATCTTGAACTTGGAGAAAAAGGAGGACTCGAAACTTGGTTTATAAAATATGATGATATATTTTTATTGCATCAGATGCATTGTGCCGTGGCGGAGAATGAAGAGTGAGAGAGAGATAATGAGTGCCGACAGACTTTTCTTTACAGGGAAATTGGTCTTGTGTTTTCCCAAGCCAAGTCTCACTCGCTTCCGAGGGCACTCTGTGGCTAACCGATTGGTGCCCATGGGACAGTAAATGAAGTAGGAAAAGACCAGACACAAGATGGAGGGACAAGATAGAAAAGTTTGCCGGTAAGACTTGGCAGAGGTTAGCACAAAATAGGCAGAAGATGATCTAGTACTGTTGCTGAGCTTCCTTGTTGAGTTATGATATTTTAATGCATACGGGGGGTGCTGAAAAGTTCTCGGCTTGAGAAACAATGTCAGTTCTTCCCAGAATCTGAGCCTTATTTTGTCACTGTAGCTGGAAAGAGTGTTCTTTTATATTGTAAAGTGCCAATTTGCAGGATCCTTGCACTTTTTTCTTTTGAATTTGTTTCTAAGTCATTCCCTTCTTGGTTGAGCCAAGAACTTTTCAGCACACCCTCATATCAAATATTAAAAACTTAAAAGTATTGACTAGTCACTGTGAAACAGAATGCTATTTATAATGGTTGTTTATGTCCTGAAAAATGCTTTGACATGTTTTTGACGATCAATAAAATTGCCTAACTTGAAAAAAAATGTTTGCGTAAGAAGCTCTCAAAGTGGCTTTCGTCTTTTTACGTTTTGGATTTTCAGCCATTTTCAGAGTCTTGTAGGAGGAAAAGTACATGAGATACACCCAATCTGATTACATTTTTGAATTCTACAGAAAGACATAGCCCCAAAGTTTAAAGCTTTACATGCCATATCAAAGGAGCTGTAAATTCGGATGTTGGACGGAAAGGCTTGTTCGCCAAATTGCATAAAATTGAGTAAAATTACAAAGATTTTTAATTTCAAAGCTATTTGAGATACAGACCTAATATTTGGGATTTCTCCATAAGTTTGGTATAGCAGGATCTGTGATTTTTTTCAGGGGAATCTGAGAGGATGATCTGGGGAAAGGGGGTGATCAATGAATAAGTTACTTCTCGCGCCTTTTGTTGGATCACTAAAAAGTCTGACTTTTCAAAAAACAAGCGTGAACACTTTCGGACACAAACTAAGGAACCAATTTAGCATAAAATTACATTGTAAACTGAACCCCTCACCTTTTTTTGTGTGATGTCATATCAGTGAAATATCTCATTGGCTACTCCAGGACTATCATTGTTTTCACTGCTTTCATCACCATCTCTGAATTAGAACATTTTTATTTTAGTGTGAAAGTATACAATTTGTAAATACAAGCACACATCATAACAATCATATTTACACAATATCTAGGACCTTAAACCTTTGCGGTGGTGTAATAAACATCATAATTCTTCTTAGAATCATTTAAGGTTGTTGATAGCACTACATATTCCAGTAATTTTTTCAAAAGTAACACCACTCTATTGCTAAAAAAGAACTTTATCATCATTATCAGCCGTTATAACTCCACTGCTGGACAAAGGCCTTTCCCATCTCCTTTCATGACGACCTAGATTGTGCTAACCTCTGCCACATCTTACTGGCAATTTTTTTCTATCTTGTCCCTCCATCTTGTGTCTTGTCTTTTCCTACTGTATTTACTGTCCCATGGGCACCAATCGGTTACTCTTTTCTCCCATCTATTATCATCTCTTCTTGCTAGGTGACCAGTCCATCTCCATTTTTGCTGCTTAATTATTTGTATAATATCCTTCACTCTAATCCTCCCTCTGATCCATGTTGATCTTTTTCTATCTCTTAGAGTTATCCCTAGCATTGCTCTTTCCATGGCTCTCTGTGCTAAACCAGGCATGATCTTAAACATTTTTATTAAGTCTCCTCGTTCCCTCCTATTTTCTAACGATGTTAACCCTAACACTTTTGTCTTGAATTACTATCCAATTCACTGCCAAGACACATAACAAAGAAATTTCTAGTGAGATATCTCATCATCTTCTCCAAAATGGTTAAAAATGTAATCCATGTTTTTTTCTGTGTTATTGCAATATTTTAATTACTTTGTGCTCTATTCCAAAATTGATACACTGTGTTATCAACAGAATTAATGATATCAGAAAAAGTGCAGTAATGTATGATCACTATTTATTTGAAAGACAAAACAGCAATCTTTAAAAAAATAAAACATTGTGAGCTTAGATTATATTAATATGGTTTCAAGTTACTTTGTTATCTCGAGAGGCAACTATCTGGCTTTTTTATTTTTGATAATTACTCCTAGACTTGTAAGATTTCTTTAAACTCTAGAGGGAAAAGGATTTCTTTTAAGTATTAATTTTCCAATATGTTATATCACCTACATTGGAGTGCTTAAAACAATGTTTAAACCTTCCCACCCTCATCGCTTTTCACGTTATCAGAACTAGGGCATCTGTCATATGAAACTACGGCTTCAAAGTAATTTGGTTACTTCTCTTCAGTGTTTTCAAATTAGATATTTTATATCTAAATTTAGGTAAATTGAAGAGCAAAAGTCAAAGAAGATAATTCATAGAAACTATGAAGAAAGATCTTTAAATTTTATTTATTTTTATTAGATTTCTAAAGAGCTGATCCAAACAACTTCAAACTCGATGCTGCACTGCCTTGCGTGCTGACTAATATATCTGGTGAATGTCAACTTTGTACAATGGCCAGTTGTCGAGTAATCACAGTGCATTAGATTTCTTGAGAACCGCTGATTCAAAAAACTTCAAACTCTTCACTGCACTGCCTTGTGTGCTGACTAATATATCTGGCTAATGTCAACATCGTACAATGACCAGTTGTCGAGTAGTCGCAGTGCATTGGATTGCTCAACAACCACTAATTCAAGCAACTTCAAACTCGATATTGCACTGCCTTGTGTGCTGACTAATATATCTGGCGAATATCAACTTCGTACAATGGCCAGTGCATTAGATTTCTCAAGAACCACTGATTCAAAAAACTTTAAACTCAACACTGTACTTCCTTGTGTGCTGACTAATATATCTGGCGAATGGCTAGTTGTTGAGTAATCACAGTGCACACACACAGGTTTCTTCAATTGTAGATAGATATTGTTTCTCCCTTGAATTTTGAACTATTTCAACTGAATATTCAAGACTGTAATGTTACTGAAATTCAATAGCTGTTTAAAAACAAAAGATGAATGACTTTGATATTAGTGAGGCAATAGATTTGGATCACCAAATTGAATACACGTTCTCATGGGGATATTGATTGTTAGGATCATAAATAAGCCATTTAAAGAAAAGAGGCTGTTTTTTTTTCTTTTTTCTTCTGGTTATGAATATAATTTAATTAATCAATACATGGTCTTTGTGAAATTAATTATCAATGCAACTGTACATTAATTGTGGTATGAAATAAATTAATTTCTTTTTAGAAACCATCAACCAAAACTGTCACTGAAACTATCAACATAGGTTTCTTCAGTTTTTAAGTGAGGCTGGCTGCATACATGCATACCACACCAATGGAGGTAGAGGGCTGAACATTTAAACATTTACTCCTTATTATGTCTCGAAAAAAAATGTATTTTTCTGTTGTTTGTAAATTCCTCGCAAAATAGGTTTTTAGTGTGGGGTTCAATTTACAATGGAAGTTTATGCTAAATTGATCCCTTTGTTTGTATCTGGCAGCATTCACACGTTTAAAAAAAAAAAAATTCAGACTGTTTTGTGATCACCACCCAGCAAAAGGTGAGAAAGTATTTGATTCATTGATCACCCTTTTTTCCGATTTTTTTAATTGATCACTCCCAACACTGCATGCTGCCAAAATATGTTGGTCACTTGATGGTTTTTATTGAGTGACCTGTTTAAAGTTTAGTTTAAATCTTTTCTGGAATCAGTAATGCTAAAACAGTTAGGGGGGTAGGAAAGCTCAAAGCATTACCATAGGTAGGTAGGTATAAACTAAGGGGAAAAAGAGTGTCTTAGTGGCCAACAAATACAGTAATATCTCATGGCTAAAATAGTTGAGTATTACCTACCAGTGACAGAGGCCAGTGTTTGAGATTAGGTAAAAGCCTGGATTTTGAATGCTGATTTTTAAGCCCCCCCCCCCACACACACACACACACACTTGGAAAACTGAAGAAACCTATGTTGATAGTTTCAGTGACAGTTTTGGTTGATGGTTTCTAAAAAGAAATTAATTTATTTCATACCACAATTAATGTACAGTTGCATTGACAATCTTCCTGCTGCTTTATTTTCCTCCATTTTGCCTTGTGCCATACTAATCTATGCTTAGTAAATAACAATGCTAAAGATTTAGATTAAGCTTTAAGCAGGTTTGGTTAGTCACTCAGTAGAAACTGTCACGTGATCAACGTCATTTGGCAGCATGCCGTGTTGGGGGTGATCAATTGGAGAAAGGGGTGATCAATGAATAAGTTACTTCTCTCGCCTTTTGTTGGGCAGTGATCACTAATAAAAAAAAAAAGCCTGAACACTGCCAGACACAAACTAAGGGACCAATTTAGCATAAACTTACATTGTGAATTGAAATCTCTCCCCTACTAAAAACCTATTTTGGGGGGAATTTTCCAAAAACAAA
Organism: Architeuthis dux; assembly: GCA_006491835.1. Classification (NCBI taxonomy): domain Eukaryota; kingdom Metazoa; phylum Mollusca; class Cephalopoda; order Oegopsida; family Architeuthidae; genus Architeuthis; species Architeuthis dux. Next base: position 959,558 of record VCCN01006683.1, read on the forward strand.
ATAACGTTTTTTCTAGACATAAGGAGTAAATGTTTAAGTTTTCAGCCATCTAACTCCATTGGTGTAGCCTGTACAAATGATAGATACATACATAGATAGCCAGCCAGCCAGCCAGACTAACTTGAAGAACTGAAGAAACCTATGTTGATGTTGACAGGTTGATGGTTTCTAAAAACACTAAACGAAGTAATTGTATTAGCATAAACTAGCTTGTTAAACATCTCTCTATGGCCGGCTCCCTAGAGTATGGCTATGAATGTTTTTATGTACCTTATATTGGTCAATAGATATCATGCAGTAATTAGACCGACATAGGTTTCTACCAATTGTTTCCCAGCTCCTCATCTTTTATGATGACTGTGGGTTACATAGTTTAGTAGGAGAAGGTGTAACAATATTTGTCATTGATTGACCATTCCATCTTTAAGCTAGACTTGAAAGTGTTCACATTCTCTGCAGTGACCGTGGCTTCACTCAGACAGTTACAGTTTGTCACTCTTGCAGTGAAAAATTGTTTTGTTTCAAGTTGCGTTTGAAGTTTGTATCTGTGACCTCTAGTGTGTGTTTGGTGAAAGGTTCTTTGTTTGGGCAGATAGGGCAACGACAATCTATCACATCAGCTCTTCTGTGTCTGCATGTGAGAGTTGGTATACCGAGCTGTTGCAGTCTGCTAGCATAAGTGAGGTCCTTCAGTTCAGTCACTAGTTTTGTGGCTATTCTCTGCACTTTTTCGATTGCATCCTCAACTGAGAAGACCCTGCACAGGTTGCATATTCCAGGTGTGGGCGGATGAGAGATTTGTATAACATTGTGAATATTTCCTTGCTCATGAACTTGAATGTGTGCCGTAGGCACCTCAGGACTTTGTTTTAAGTTAAAAACAGATCATAAATGAGCCTGCCTCATAGCTGAAATAGTTACTTATTTCCCAATGGTGCCAGGGTTTGAGCCTAGGATTTTAAATGTTGAATTTCCTGGCAGGCAGCTCCTCTCCACTTGAACAATTAGTGCTACACAATCTTCCTACTTCCATTACCCCATGCTATACCAAATAAAGTCTTAATAAATATCAACAGTAATGAAGAAAAGCAAATATTAGCCTGCCTTGTGGCTAAATTTTTGATTTTGAACTACCTCACCATGAAATACATACTATCAATCTTAATATTGTATATATTCTGCTTCTGAAATCACAACAGCCTATATAAAAAATTTCACTTATAAGTTTTTGACCAGAGAATTTCAACATATTACATACTTTTGT
>VCCN01006683.1:1210742-1221305 GCA_006491835.1 Architeuthis dux
GTCACTGGTAATCTGATCCTGTCTATTTCGCTACATTAGTAGGGCTTGATGTTATTGGTAGCTTACAAATCTATTTTTTTTTTTTTTTTTTTTTTTTTTTTTTCCTCTCTTCTCTTCTATGAGCCACACATTTGAAATAAAATTGCTCCTGCCATAGTAATTCTTTATTGATGAGAAATACATTCAAAAACAAATCAATTCCTAGCAGTGCTTGATACATAACATAGAACAAAACGACTTTATGATCATGGGGCATCCAGAAAGTATATAAAATAATGCTGCTACATAATAACCAGGTTCATTCCCAAAATATACTTATAGATGGACGTGTTATATACGCAACCTTAAATAAAATACAAGCACAGCACAGCATACTACACTTAACACAAAGAAATGGCATGAAATCTGGAAACCTTTGTGTTTCTATACATAAATGACTGAATGTTTCCTTGATTGTCCTTGAATATTCCTGTCACACTTGCCATCCTCTCTTATCACACCCTATGTGGACCAATGACTTAGGAATACTCAAAGGTGGTTATTTTTGTTAACTTACAATGTCCTCATAAGTATCTATTGCTTATCCTGTGTTCTGCTTTAGATGCAACAGTGGGAAAGGGGGGGGGAAATAGGGATTACATTTGCTGACAAAAAGGTTAACCGCATGAACACAAGGTTCATGTTTTAAAATTTTAGTACCAGAGATCTATAATTTACGAACAAAATTGTTCAACTACTAAATGTGTGGATGGGAGAATAAAAGGAAGGGATGATTTTAAACACATCTTTTTGCTGCGATAAATGATCTGTACACATTGTTCTTCCTAGTTGCAGGAGATTTAACAGCACACCCCCCTTAAGATTCAATAAAGAAATTTATTCATACAAATACAGGAAGTGAAAATCTCTGTGAGACTACATTTTCTGAAAGTTTTTGCCACAAATTCTAACTGCTGATACGGCATCGTTAGTTTTTCTTCCATTAATTTTAAGTCCGGAATCTTTTCCCCTCCCATTCCGTTTTATTACTCTTAAAAATTGTCGGGTTTCAAATTATTTTAATTTGATATTATCCCCCACCTCCACCCACTCCTTAATTTTTAATTAATGTGCAATGTAACCTGGACATTTTTGTTCTTTCTTTCCACTTTAAAAATTAAAAACATACACAGCTTTGTAAGTTAGATAATTGAGTATCTGGCACCAGTGCCTGTGCCCAGGTAAAAGGCCAGAATCTCAAATGTCTAATTTTCCAAAGCGTGCAGGCCATCCCCAATTAGAGAATTGGTGCAACACAAAACTTCTGTTCTCATTTGGCCTCCATGCCATACATGCTAAGCAAAGAAAATGCATAAACCCTATATAAGAAAAATAAAATCTGTAAGAGATGACTTGTAATATTTCAAGCTCTTGACAGTCTTTCACAAGAACTTTTTCTTTTTTTTTAAACTTTTCATAATTCAATTAAACACTTAACTGAATGGAACATTGCTTTTGAGATTGTGTTGTCTGCCCAAAATGCATGTTATATTACAAACAGGAATTCAGTGCTACAGATCTCTTCAGGGACTTGGATGGAATACAAAATTGGTGAGTATTCAAATTACTGAAGGATAGCTAATTTAAATTTCAATCTTACAAGAAAGTTGAAGATGTATTACTGCCTGCTTTCAGTGTTATTATTGAAGCTCTCAATGATTTTAATATAATTGTATTAAAGCATTCTTATAAACTTTTCTCTCGCATGAATGCCTCTTTACAACTACTTGATTACATGTTTAAAATTTGAGAGGGCTGAATAATTAGTGAACAGTAACTGTTTATTTATGAAATGTTTTTAACTTCTTTCACATAAATTCTATGATTTAATTCTTTTCAATAATTATCTTTAAAATCAAGTTGCCTTGGAATTCTTTTATTGAAAAGACATCCCTCCTGTAATAAGATACATTTGTGGTCTGCTTTAATTTTAAATTAGATAAAATTTATTTTATATCTATTTTATATCTTGACACAGCTGAAATTTTCACTGTAATGCTTGATCTATTAATGGAGAAGTGTTGGGTTAAGTGCATTGACAAGGAGGGAAAGTGTTGAAAAATAAAGTCTTTAAAAAAAAGTTTTTTTTTTCTTCTTCTCACCCCCCTTTCCTTTCCTTATTTTCTCTGTCTCTCTCTTGCTATGGCCTTATTGAGTTACATACATATTGTTCTGATATTGAAAACTAAACTCTTTCTTTTCTTTCAGCTGCAACAAAAAATTCTTTCAGTGCAGGATAAAGGACCCCCTGGTGGTCTTTACTTGAAATACCAGGATGCAGATTGTGGCTTTGGGAATCAATCTTGACACAAGGAAATTATTAATAGAAGTTCTTTCCTGACAACCAAAAAAAACACATTTGAAATCTTATTGATATATTAAAATTTTTAAATAAAATTTTTAAAAAATCTATATATCATTAGGAAGTGCAGATGGCCTAACAGTTAACAGCACAGAGACTGGAATTGGCAAACCAGAGTTCAAACTCTGGCTGGTACAGTTTGCCTTCACTTTGCAGTAATGCCTTTAGGAAAGGCATGAATCCACTTCTTCCCCCGCAGAAGTTGGAGCTCTGTAAGGTGGTCCATCTTGGGTGTCAACCTTGTACACCATCCCCATGAAAACCCACAATTGCTACAGAAACAATGAATGGGTTTATAGATCAAGAGATGGAGAAAAATTCATTGCCCTCCCTGTGTCACACAACATGGGAGATACTGAGTCTAATTTTAAAAAATGGCAGCTTACAATCTTGGTAAATATTTGCTCACCACTTGGGTATTGCAGACTTTACAGATTGGGAGTATAACATTTTGCTTTCTCAGAATTGCTTGCAAATAAGTCGGGGCAAATAAAATCTTGTAAATTTCCATCTTGTTAAATAAACATTTTTTTAAATTTAATTGTGTAATGTGAGGTTTTTTTTTTGTTTTTTTTTGTTTTTTTTTTTCCCCAGATTTTCATCTGAATGCCATTACTGCCATTACTGTTATTTTTTTTTTATTTTTTTAAATTTTTTTTATTATATATTATAGACAATCTTGGACAGTACCTTTTTATTCCTGCCATTTCTTTATACTACTAGTTCTTGAACATAAACAACTTAAAAGAACTCTTTAACAATGTCAAACCATGCAAAATATTACAATTTCCGAAAGTCCGCCCTTACATGAAAATATAACTCAAACCACACAATATCCATATACACTCATTTCTCTCCCCTACCCATAAAACATCACAGTCCACTTTGGTCTCTCCTCTTCCCCATGGATTCCAGTCCGCCACTTGAGCTGATTTCCCACTCTAACAGGGTACTTATTTTTCACGTCCTTATCCTTGTTTTTGTCAGGTTGATCAGACTTCATTTGAGTTTATCCGCAAGTCTCAGTAAAAGGAAATTTGGAGTAACTCTTCTAATGGTTAAAACAATTTAAGATTATTTTCTATAGTTTTTAGAAGGGTCATTAATATTGAAATGGTTCTTCGGACGTTTGAACTCCTTCTTGTTATGTGTTGTAAACACGACGTTTCGGCCGATCCATTCTCGACAGAACGATGTTGGAAGCCGAGAAAAATCAAAGAGGCAGCTCACATCAAAATGTCGACTAAATACATTAGCCAGACAAGCGGGGATTTCAACCTGATGTGGCTTCCACTTTTCAACAAATCCAAACCGACAGAACAAGGACACAGAAACACCAGGGCCATGTGCTATAAGGGCTACCCCTCTCCCTTAAACATAATTTCTGTTTAACCCATCACTCGGATTTTACACTCGAAGAATGGATCGGCCGCAATATTGTGTTTACAACATAAATAACAAAGAGTTCAACCATCCGAAGAACCATTTTAATTTAAGATTAAATAACTTGAAAGTATAGTCGATTATTTAGCTTGTTTCATACTTTAAATATAAAATGACACAGCTTTTTCTCTCACTCTCACACACACGTACACCTTTTTTCAGACTAACTTTTTTCACTACTGTCCTGGAAAACAATTTTAACCGTCCCGGAAGAAATGTAAATTTCTGGTTAGAAAATGTTTCTTTGCTTTATCATCTATAGTTGTTAGTAGCATAAAAACACCATTAAAATGTTTAAACAAATAGTCAAACTCCAGTCCAAACCTGGCGTTGACTTTGTTTTTCTACCATAACAAAAACAAGACTACAAGAACAATCCTCACTTTTTTTTTTTTTTTTTTATCTTCCTGGGACGGAAGCATTCTCGAGTGTCCAGATCAGGTATATCAATGAGCATCCATATTTCTAGAACTCTTTTTACACTAACAAACTTTCGCAGTTACTAAAATACTTTGTTCTGAAAAAAAACTATTTATTCAAGGATCATATTCCCATCAAAATAATAACACCGAAGATCTGACGTGATTTGAACTCGCGTCATAGGAGTTGGCAGTCAGATACACTAAGACAGTTATTGACTGGCTGTAAAATTTAAACTCTAATAATCACAAATATTGCACAAAGATACTTAGATTGAAAGCACAAATAGTTTTTAATTTTTTCAGAAGAAAGTACCTTAGTAAGTTCTATATACCTACAAGTTTGTTTATTAGATATACAATACAAAAGTTGCAGTAATTCTTTTCAGTTGGAATAGGAGTGCAGTTTGACCCTGCAGCAACCAGACATGTTCTCTTTTTCCTGCAGCAACTGGATTCAGATGCATATAGAGGACTACACTTGTCTACCTGTTTGTTAGCCGAATGTAAGATATATTAAATATACTTAACCATTATGACAGGAGCCAGCTAGTCTAGCACCATGCCACAACTGTGGGGGCATTCAGCAAGGCTTGAACTTACTACACAGTAATAGTCTGTTAGACTAGCTTGCACAATTATTCAGCTTAGCTCTCTTTTTTTCTTTTTCTTTTTCTTTTTTTTTTTTTTTTTAAGAATTTATATTTGCACAATATAGGAAAGGAAAATTATTATCTAATCATTTTTCTTCCAATGTCCAATCTACAGGACTGGAAAAAGACGCTAGAATATTCAAAGCAACATATTTTGATAATACTGCCATCTAAAGAGGGTTAATTCAAATAACACCTAATGCAGTTTTTTGTACAATCCTCACTTTGGTACCTTACATTTATGGCTTTGCGCCAAGCTAAGCAGGAAAAAAAAATATATAAATAAAACGTCTTCCACATTTATTTATGCCCTCACCTGTTGAGTTTGATGTCCAAAGTATTTTGTATTGTTGGTTTTCCAATAAAAACCTGCATAGCAGAATGCGCCTTTGCCTGTGGACATTGTTGTGAGACCAAGTGACATATAACAAATAGGAGGGGGTGAACAAGAGCTGAAAGTCGGACTAGATGTAGAGATGATGAATACCTGTGGGGATAGAGCTGTTTCTTACATGCACATATGAATAAAATCATATTGAGACAGGTGTGGTATAATCAGTCTTTTTTTTATTCCTCCTAGTTTCCAGATAAATTCTGACGGTACTTTCCCTAAATGTAAAGACGCTGAAACGGATTTGCATACTATAATCCCATAGGATATCTTTTTGAATTGAAAATTTAATGTCTGAAAAACAAACTGCAAAACCACAGTTCCCAGTTATAGTAGTCCTATTCCATTCTGCTTGACCTTTCTCTCTTCCTACCTAATCCTCTCAAGTGAAAATGCCTACTTTACTCCTTAAGTGTTCAGAGCAGACCTCCTTTTTTTTTTCTTATTTTTCGGAAGGGGGGGGGGAAGATTTCTTTGTTTGGTTTCAGCCAATGAGATGGGATTCTTTCAAACTTGGCCATCTTTGGTGACATAAATCAAGCCTTTTTCTCAGGGTTGACTTGACCCACATTATCACATGCTAAACTATTTCCTTTACCTATTCCTTTTTTGCTAACATCTGTAATCTATATTATGGCCCAAACTGCTGCACTTACTCCCGCTTCCACATCATTCTATTACATGGCACTCATGCGTAGAGTAGATTCAGATGACAGAGCATTTCTTGGTAAGTCCAACGGGAAGGTGTTGTATAAGAAACAAATTTACAAGACCTGTTAATTTGTAACTAATATACTAGCAGGAATACCCTGCGTTGCCTGGTGCAATATGGTTTAAGGTTTGAATAAGTGTAGATTGTGTTATAGAGATTGGAAGAAAGTTATTGTGTAAATTCCATAATACCCTAGCTACCTCCGGAATATAGTCGGTCTTGATAAAAAAAAAAAAAATTTCAGGTGTTAATTTGGTGTGGCTTATTTTAAATAACCAAATGCAATATGGGCCTCCCCAATATAACATGTGGGTACCCAAACAAAAAAAAAACACTGCATTCTAAAATTGCCATGACCAATGTATATATATTTAGGAGCTAGATCTACCTAATGTGTAGGTAATTTTTAGCTTTTGTTGATCTAGTAAAATATTTTGGGCTCCACTATCCACCCGCGTTTGAACGCAAACCTTGTTATAACGCAATGTGCGAAGCCTGCCTTAAACTCGGCTGTTACCTCCCGTCCATCTTAGAGAAGTAATATCCTCAAAATATTTTTAAAAATCAAAGCAATTTTGCAAACTCGTGGGAAACAGTAAAGTATTGCGATGTCCAGAATTCTGGTTAAAAGCAAGAAGAGCTTTGTTAACGTCTTGTTAGACTGTTTAGTTTTTAGCCAATAAGTTGCAAGAGCAACCTTCACAATGTCTCGAATCCATGGACGGTAAGGAAGGAAGCAAATAACCACAGTGACTAACTGAAGCAGCAATGAACTGAATAATTGTTTACAAAATACGGTAATATACAAACCATATACTTCGAGGCCTTTCATGAGACTGATGTAGATTAGCGTCCCATAATTTTACAGTAAAAAAAAGCTTTGACTTAATACTGTATTGTTTTTAGAAGTGTGGAAAATGTGTTATATTTCCCATAAATATTAATGTTTAAATCCCTAAAACTACTCACATGGGAATATGTAGTTTCACTATTTTATCACTTGTGTAGCGTAAACTGTTTACTTGTTAAGTAAATTCCAGAAAATTAGCATTCAGAACCACAAAACATGACTAAATGCATCCCTTGTTATGTTGATTGCAAAAAATTTGGTTCTTGCATAATGTTCCTGTTTTCAACTCTCAAAACAAGGTGATTAGAAGCAAAATGGTTGTCTGTTCAAATACTTATGACAGGTACTGTGTGTGTGTGTGTGTATATATGTATTTGAGCCATCTGTTTATTTGTCCATGCCTCTTCTCTGTGAAAACTAAAAGGAAAATACAGATACAATTCTGCACACTAAAAAGAGGTCAACTTTCCACATTTGAGTTGGGGGTGATCAATGAATAAGTTACTTCTCTCGCCTTTTGTTGCATCTCACTAAAATGTCCAATTTTTTAAAAAAAACAAAACAAGTATGAACGCTGCTAGACACAAACTAATGGACCAATTTAGCATAAACATGCATTGTAAATTGAACCCCCCCCCTCCCCAAAAAACAAACTTATTTGTCATCAACAAAATTCATCCAGATATGAGGGGAGCATAGTCAAGTGTACCCCCAGCAGGCATACTCTTGAATTTTCTTTAGCATTAAAAATCAATAAAAAAGAAATCAAATCCATCCACATATATAATAATTAACAATGTTTGTTTGTACTCTGTCACGCTTAGGAGGGCAACTCGTGATGACATATAGGTGGAATGTTATGTTCTGATGACGTAGTAAAAATGCTGAATTTAAAGAATAATAAAAACAAAAACAAAAAAAAAAGATAAAAATCCGTTTGTAGTCTGTTAAACGCTATTCTTCGAGCTCACTGCAATGAAAATCTCTTATCTACCTTACCTACGTATATAAAAAGCATTGTGTATTTATATTTCATAAGCCGTCGGCGTCATTTTTGACGGCACGGGTAATTGAAGAAACATTATTTTTTTATTTATTCAAATTGAAAACGGGAAAGCTGTGTGTCGCATGGTTCAGTGGACAGCAACTATTAAAATTCCTTTTTGTAAATTGAAAAAGATTTTTCAAAATTAAAAAAATAAATTAGATTAGAATTCTAGAAAAAGCTATAACCGACGTAAGATTTCGTAAGTGATTTCTTTCGTAAATACCCGGACCCCACTGCTCTGAAAGTGCCAGTGCCCATGTTTTTGTTTTTTTAATTCACAACTGTTGCGATGTATCTATACACTGTATAGTACAGGGTTGCCATATTAGTTTTCTCAAATTTGGACACAAATTTTCCCAAAACGGACTAAGTTGATCAACCCTGCTCCAAATCTGTTTAAAAAAAAATGATGGCTAAAACTAGCTAATAGTGGCTAAAAGTTGCTGAATTAGTATCAGAATAATGACGATAAATAGCTAATAGTGGCTAAAAGCACCTAGATCATATCACAATAATTAAAATAAAAAGTTAATAGTGGCTAAAGTAGCTAGGTTATTATCACAATAATGAAAATATATAACTAAAAGTGGCTAGAACTGAGTGGGGGCCTTAAATTGGACATACAGGGCGAAAAAATCGACACGATGTCCGAATTCGGACATATCTTGCAATCCTGTGTCCAAATAACAACCACGAAGGAAAATAACCAACGACTTTTCCTTGAAAATTCAAAAATCAAGGGAGGTAACTCTTCTCTATTTTTTTGATTTCAGATTCACCGTTTTCTGTTGTCAAGCAACGCAAATATACACAAACCACTCAGATTTAGTGGGTTCTGTTATCTTTTTAATACTTTCCTTATTCTTTTTTATTTTTTTAAAAAATAGGTTCATTCATGTTTTTATTTACTATGATATAGTATTATGAAAAAAGATTCGGCAAACGGTTTTTCAAAAATCTAGGACGAAACCCAAGCTGCTAAAATGCAGAAACAGGACTCAAATATTCCCAAACCCGTTCGCCAAATTTCCGTTGTTGGCCTTGGTGAGCTTTCGTGTCCCCCAGATTGTTTCAATTTCCAAGTTTGCATTCGATCAAGCAAGGAAAACATTGACGATGTTAAAAACAGTGTCACAAGACGTCTGTCCTACATTGAACAAGTCGTGAAAAATTGTGAATTCAACAAGGTAATTAATTTATCACCCAATAATAATAATGGCCGATGGTTACCTTTTCCGCGTTAAATTCTAAACACATGGTGTAAACTATTTTTTCAGTTGCGATAATGAAAGGTTTGCTAACACTAACCCTGTTCTGTTAGTTAAAGTTAAATTTAATAAAAATACAGTTTTAAATGGTCAAGTTTTCTGTTTTCATTTGAAAATGAAATTCTTGAGAAATAAATTCACAGATAAGGTTTTAAAAAAAAGTGAAAAACAGAAAATTTCAAAATTTGTGAAGAAAAAATGCCGTTCTAAGTTACCTAGACAAACAGCAGCAAAATCTAACGCGGAGATGTTTTGAATTTAACGCGGAAAAGGTAACAATCGCCTAATGATGATGTATGATGATAAAGGTAATAATAATGATAATTGAATCCGATCAAACATCTTTCAAATATATCGTATAGTTAACTTTGACAACAATTAATGATTACTAATTTACGACTGGAAAACTTTGATACGAAAATAATTTTTAAAACACAAGTTACTTCCCTTGGCAAACTAGTCTTCAAGTATTTTGGATGTTTTCCATATTAATTTGTATATGCCTGTTTATAGCACAAAAAGTTTATTTAAATATCTATGTATCAAAGTTGACAACTTATAGACAAGGCGAATACTTTTTTTCTCAACTCCGTAACATTTAATCTCTAGTAAGAAAAAATAATTATTGTCCAAAGAATAAAACAACAAATTCTATATTAAAATTAGAGAATTTGTTTTTTTTCTTTTCTGGTTAAAATGGTTTCAGGGTTTGACTGAAAGTTATCAGAAAAATATATAATTATTATACATTTTAGACAAATATGGTGAGACAAATCCATTTTTTCAGAAACTGTAGACAGGAAAGTGCTGCCATGTCTTTTGTGGATATGCAATTCTATGATACGATCAGGGAATAGAACATTCCATAGACTCCTAAACGGTTGCACCCTACAAGCTGAAAAATTGTGTATGCGGGTCAAGTGCCCTTATACAAAAGATGACTACAGTTTAGGACAGTGGTTCCAGGAGGGGAATTTGGGTAGTCCAAGGGAGGAATAAGGCTATTAGGTAAAAATAAAAGTCCAGTCTAGAGATAGGATTTTCTGCACTTGTTTCTATCAAGTCGAAGGCTCGAAATGAGCTCCAAGTTGAGAATGATTTAAGATGTGCTCTCTCACAAATAGACACACAAATCAAAGAACTGGTAACAAACAAACAAGAACAGAGATCACATTGTATATCAGTTACGACAGCAGAATTCTTATTTTTTTTGTAATAAATTGGAATTTCAAATGTGTTCTAATTATTTTCGCTTGCTTTCTTTGAGTACACAGCAGCAGCTGTACAATTATAAAAATTAAACTCATTCTTATTATAAAGCTCTATGATTATACACAAAATAAACTTATTAATTGAAATTATTCTTTGTTGCAACTTA
>VCCN01006683.1:1232923-1249836 GCA_006491835.1 Architeuthis dux
TTTGGTCCATTTTTTCCACCCAAATTTGGCTGTTTTTCCGTTCTTGGCGATCTTATAGTAGATCCTAGTAAGTATGTCATGATTAAAATAGAAAGTTTTTGTGATAAAACACTGTCTATAGAGTCAATATTCTTAATGCTTCAAGAAGAATATTGACTCGATAGACAGTGTGTTTTATCACAAAAAACTTTCTACTTTTATATTTGATGTCATGGCCACGTGCTTTGTCAAATCATTTTACTTAAGTATCAGTAAAAATAATAATGACGATAGTTACTTTTGTGCCTGTACCAAGAATTTGATGGCTTAACCCAACTAAAAAGACTTCAACATAATCACTTTAACCCTTTATAGGGCAGCCCTAAAAATATTTTAGATATCAAAACAATCTTTTTGTATGTTAAACTAAACCTAATTACAAGATATTTTCAGTTGCAAGTTTTCTGAAATTCTTTTGTTTATGGGGTGAAGTGACCAAAAATGGAAAATATAACACAATTAAAAATTAAAGTAGAAAGTTAAATAAAACAGAATTAAAGAATAACATTCAATATAATGAATAGATACAAAAAAATTAATATTGACAAAAAGAATAACACCTGAAAAATGTTATTGTGCAGGCCAAAAACATGCTGATTTAATGGGGTGTAGTGTGCCTCACAACAGTTTCTGCCTTTGTTCAAGCACAAGTGTACTTTACAAAGCTTGCAGACCAAATTGGTGCGGATTATGTTCTCTTTGTGGCTAACTGGTCCTCAGGTGATCATATATAGTCACTTGCCCCATAAAGGGTTAACCCAATAATTGCAGGTGACAGGAATTTCAGTCATTGCTGTACTATGGCTAACTAGATCAAATTTCAGTTTTGTGATTGATGGCAACTCAGTTCTATCTGTGAGTCAGGGCTTTTATCTTTCAATGGATAACTATTACTCTTTGCCACCTGGGTTAATTCAATAGTGTTATATATTTTTATAATTTGAATGAATAATTTTCTTATTCAGTATTCTCGTTTAAATGATACAGGAGCAATAGTAAATTAGTAACATTCAAAACTAAAAAAATAAATTAACTGAAAAACGAATAAAAAAAAATTTAAAAAACAAGCCTGAAAGAAAAAAAGGAAAATTGTTAATTGAGCTGCTATGAAGTTGTCATAGCCTTAATGGGTCGGCAGTCAACAGGAATTCACCGCAATTGAACCTATACAAGTGGATTATCTTACTGAACAATGGCTGATCAAATGTAAATCCTAAAAGGTCTCAAACAAAATAACTAAAACAAGATGCGCTAGTTCTTTTGTGTTGCCAATTTTATTTTCAAGTTTACATCTAAAATTGAGTCAAACATTGTAAACACCTAGAAACATCTAGATTCTCCAGATATAAATCTAAAATCTAGGAAAAATATATCTATTCTAATAATGAATTTTTTTTTTTTGTGATTTGTGATTTTCTTGGTTCACTGTCTGCAATACTTCTTCTCGGGGGTAAAAGTTTAGCTGATGAAAATACCTCCTACCCACCATTTGAAACTATAGACTCTTCCACCGAAACGAATTCACTATTATTTTTTTTAAGAAATTGTTTCATAGAAATTCAAATATATCCATTAATGGTTATTAATAAATTAAATCTGACTTAAATCTTTTATTTTATTAAATATTACTTATTTTATTAAAAATCATGTAAATAGCAATTTCTGACATCTAGACAACTAAAAACCAGCTAGATTGGCAACACTGACCAAGAGACGTAACTCGGCAACATCTAAATTGGCATTTCAGTATGTCAGTCAGTGACAGCAATCGATGCTAGCACATCTAATACAATGAAAAAAAAAATCTTTTTAAATGTTAAAATTTTTACAAACTACAAAATAAAATGAAAATCAAAATGAGAAAAATTAAATTCTTTTAAATGATTTTTTGCTTAAAAATTTGTATTTTCAAATTTTCTTAATTTAATTTTAGTTTTCAAAATCTTTTTCGTTGAGTTCCATTTTATTTTGGAGTTTGTAAAAATTAACATTTTTAAAAAAGTTTTAAATGAAAAATGATTGAAAAAAGTAAAACACAAGTTGATTTTAATATTTTTTTTTTATTTCATTTATTTTTTTTTTTTTTAAACAAGAGTAATGAAAACATTTGTCTGCCTGCAACAGACAGACAAGTGAATGATCTGTCCTCCTCCTCCTGTAACTTTTTTAACTTTTTGTGGCAGTTATCCTTTCATTTACAGCAGTATGCAAATTACAATCACAAGTGAGGAAGTTTGTTTTTTTTAAATTTTATTTTTTGTTTGTTTGGTGGGAAACCTTGGGATGGCTGTGGAGAAAGCAGACATTGGCAAATATAGAGAAAATCTGTCTCATTATCGAGTGCTATGCAGGGAAGAAATAACAGAAAGAAAACAGATTTGAACAAGATTTTTCTTCTTTCTTCTCCTTCCCACAAATTAAACAAAAAAATTCATACAAAAATTATTTGAATTATTTAATTCATTAAAATAGTTTTGTTTTTTTTCGTTCTTTCAAAAAATTTATATCCAAATAGAAATTTACGAATTTAAAAAAAGTAAAACAAAAAGAAAAAAAATGAATAATCAAAAAGAAAAAAAAAATACCTGCAAACCTCAAATGGCAACAATTCGTGAACAGATGATAAAGATTATTTTCTTTTCATAAATTTTGTTAGGAAAAGAAAAAATATTAAAATTTAATAGAAAGTTTCTGTTATTAAAAAAACAAAAAAAAAATGTAAAAAAAAAAACAAAAAAAAAACAATTTAAATAAACTTCTTAAGGAAAAATATAAAAACCCATTTGAAATAATAAAAAAGATTTAGTGCAAGACCTAAGAATTTCAGGGTTTAATAAGTCACAGTAGGAAAAGACATCCTTGAGAAAGACATTTTTTTTATAATTGAATATTATTATTATTTTGGTGGGGGGAGTGAGGGAGGGAGGGGAGATTTACCCTAACACAATGACTTGCACGGTATCACAGAGTGTCCCACAATGCAGCAGACAAATAAGACGCATAGTGAAATCCAATATTAAAGATCGATGTATAAATATCAACACATGGTTATTAATTTTCATTTGTACCAATTCAACATCATTTCAAATAGAACAAATTGAAACTGTGGAGACAACCCATACATACATACAGGTATATATATATGTACAGCACATATGCAAAATGTGTGCATATATCTGTATAAACATAGTCATGCATTTAGATTTTGCTTATACCCCTACCCTCTGGAGTATTACTGATTTTTTTTTTTTTTTCAAAAGACACAAATGTACTGACCACAATGGGCAAAGGTGCCACAGACTTACCCAAGGTCTAGATGGCCATTCCTAGGCTTGTACCAGAACCAAACTTGCTTAGTGGAAGAACTACACCATTATGTCTGTAGGTAAGTATATCTATGTCTATACAAGGGCAAGTCAAAAAGTATATAGTTTTAAATAATACTTTGTTTATAGTGTGGATGTGAGGGAATCCGACAGAATGATGGGTATGGTTAGACAATGTGGAAAAGGAAAAAGAGTGAGAAAGCTTGTTACATCTCAAACATGTTTATTTAGGATACATCTTAATGCATTTCGTCGGGGCTAGCGACGTCTTCAGAAGGCAGGACTTCTGCCATGTTCAACTTTCTTCTGAAGACGTCGCTAGCCCCGACGAAATGCATTAAGATGTATCCTCGTGATAATAAACATGTTTGAGATGTAACAAGCTTTCTCACTCTTTTTCCTTTTCCACATTGTCTAACCATACCCATCAAATAATACTTTAAAAAACATTTTTTAAATGTAGATAATCAGTCTCTTCAACAACCAGAAGAACAACAATAACTGAAAGGCAAGCAATCAAAATTTGATTAACAAACATTAATTTTAATGTTTCAGCATTGAGAATAGGGTGAATAAGCATGAGATATTAACAAAATCAACCATACTTTTTTGTTAATTGAATATCTTGTCTGAATTGTTAGATACAGTGTTTTAATCATTGTATGTTCAGAGCAAGATTCTTAATTCCAGATCATAACAGACACACAAGAAAGGCCAAAGGGTACAACACTTGGAAACATTGTGATAAAACAATTAAATATTACTTACCTAAAAGTATGTTTTTCTGAGTTATTTTTTTTTCAGAATCATCTAATGGACAAAGATTTTTGTTTCTTTCTAATTAAGAAGTGTACTTGATTTTGTTGATATTTCAATGATTTTGCATTCTCAAAACAGTATCATTAAGCTGATAATGTGACAAAAACAGTAACAATATCAACTA
The DNA here is from genome assembly GCA_006491835.1 of Architeuthis dux. Lineage (NCBI taxonomy): Eukaryota > Metazoa > Mollusca > Cephalopoda > Oegopsida > Architeuthidae > Architeuthis > Architeuthis dux. The sequence continues at coordinate 1,237,232 of VCCN01006683.1, forward strand.
TAATTTTTGTCTAAATTCATTTTAGACTAAGTTCTGTACCCAGTGTATTGGTTTAATAATGAACCAATACAATTAAATCACCTATAATTTGTTTATCAAATATTTGTATACCTGCATATTTTCTTTTGTTACTTTCATCCTTTGTTTTGTAATTTTCAGATTGACAAAATTTAGTAATTTATTTTTCAGTGTTGTACTTGGAAGTGCAGAGTGGCTGGACAGTTAATGGTACAGTCCAAACTCCTGCTGAGACAGTGTTCACTTCGCAGTAATCCCCTTGAGAACGGCATGAATCCATATCTTCTTGGCCCAGCTATGATAGTAAATAATAGGGCGAACTGGGCTCTTAGCTATGGTTGGCAACTAGTCTAGGAGATAGAAAACTTTGATTCCAACAGCCTGGAAAGAGATGGGTCGCATCAGGCTATCTTGCCCTTGATAAAATCATCTGTAGTGCCCTAACAACCCTGCACTGGGCTATGGGATTAAAAGGAAAGAAAAAAAAAAGAAAGAAAAATTGTTACTTGAGCTGCTATGAAGTGGTCATAGCCTTGAAGGGTCAGCAGTCAACAGGAATTCACTGCAACTAAACCACCTTATTGAACAATGGCTGCTCAAATGTAAATGATAAAAGATCTCAAGCAAAATTACTAAAAAAAGTTATTTGATCAAAATGCTTAGGACTTAAGAATATTGTAATACTGATCTACATACTGTCAGCCAAACTGTGGAAGCCTTTTGGCAATCAATCTTGTATATTTTATACATATAATAGCCCTATTCTGTCAGTAACACTTGCCTCAATTCGTGACAATCCGCATTTCCTGATTTTCAGTACATTTCTATAGTAAAATCATCCTCAATGCATTTCTAGAGTCAACCCATTTAACAATGGATTTACATTATACATAAAATAGCCCTATTCTGTCAGTAACACTTGCTGTAATTCCTGACCACTGACTTTGTTTTTTTCTGATTTTCAATACACAATATACAGAATGAGTGGAAAAACTTGCTAAAACAAATTTTAGGCCCAAAACTGCAAAATTTGGTGCCTAATTAATGACCACTCCCTCTACTACCAATTTATTTGTTAGTGCAGAAAATGATTAAAGCTTAATGGAGGGAGTGGTGTAACAGTAATAAAGTTAATGGACAGTGATAAGAAAAGTGGAAACCTTACCTATGTATATCGGGTTCAAACAATTATCCTTTTTATGTACGCCAGCACGTCAGTCTATTTTTAGCTCAACAGTCCGGCACTATTTTTTGTTTATATGTATGCCAGCCCACCAGTTCATTTTTGTTGGTTAACCGTATAAAGTAGACATGAAAATCGATATTTAAGGCCAATTATTTTTCAATAATTTTGTTTGACGTTTTATCTTCCATATTCCAAATAAACATTCACGTGTTGCTTGCTTGGCTCATATGATTAATTAATTAGCAAGAGAATTCAATTTTACTAGTAATTAAACATTTTTTAAACAAAAATTATTAAAATTAGTTTATTTTAACATTACATTAAATTAGCATTCCAAGGGAAATTATGAATCACCGCCACCCATATATGCTCCATGAATAAGTTACTTCTTTCACTTAAAAAAGATCTGAATTTTCAAAAAGCAAGCGGGCACAAACTAGTGACCAATTTAGCATAAACTTACATTGCATAGTGAAACCCCCTCTAAAAACCTATTTGGGGAGAATTTAAAAAACAAAAACAAAAAAAAACATTTACCCTACACTTTGAAAGGGGGAGTGTGTGTGTGTGTAAAATTTCAAGTTTCTACTATGAACGGTTAAAAATATATAAAATATGTCAGAACACATGAATAACCTAAACCCAGCAATAAACCAGTGTTGTGGGTAGCAGTGATTAATAATAGTTCATTAGCACTGACGTTATTGTGTTCCACTGGCATCCCTTAGTACTAAGGTCATTTTGTTAGAATGGCGTGCTGGTGTATATAAAAAGTAAGACTTAGGTTCAAATGCAGCTGGCACTAAAATAGGACCATGATTATTGTTTTAATGTTTTCCTCCTGCTGCTAGAATTCGCTGTGTAACCATATACATAAGCATCAGATTGAATGAAAGTTTTAATAACTCCTGCCCATGATATCAATACATAAACAGCCAGTTAATAAATAAAAATAGGAGGGAATAAAATTTGACTCACCCTTGTATAATGCATAAGCATGGCTTGATAATATTCATGCATGTATGAATGTATATACGTATGGACTTAATTTTTTTTTTTTTTTTTAAATTTTTATATATACACAAGTGATTTTAGACAATTCAACATTGGTGAGTGGAATCTTGCATTGGATCATTAATAATCTTTTTTTTTTTCATCGATTATTTTAAAGTGACAAATAGACAAATGCATTATTTTGGAAAATAATACCACACAGAATTTATGTATGGGTGTGTATAACATGAATATAGTGACTTTGTTTTTTTTGCTTGTGTTTTTTTTTTTTAACCCAAGTAGCTAAAAGTAGTTCCTTGCCAGTATGGTTGGTCAATCTGTATTTACCAAATTTGGACAAAACAATTTTATTTTTATCCTTTGATGCATATGAATTTTTTAAAAAAATATTAAAAAATAAAAGTTAAAAAAAAAGAAAATGGTGTCTGTAATAATTTGGAATGCTTATGACACACAGAGGCATATAGATAGATATATGCGTGTCTGAATATTTATTCAATATAGTCTCTGCTGAATCAGGAAATAGGTTAAATATTTTGGCTATTATTTTCTTCCTTTCAATGTATTTCAATGCCCTTCAGTCTTACGGGTGCTGGAAGTGACCGCAAATCTGTCCCTGGTCAAAACTACTAAAAACAGCCTAAATTAAATTCAAACCCCAAATCTATAACAAAATTTAAAGATTCTCTCGGTAATCATAACTTTTAACGTCTTCGTTTATTTCTCAACTATCAAGGAAGGTAATAAAAGTTTAAATTTTCTTTAAAATAATTTATTAGACCGAACAAAATTTTAAAAATATTGGAACGAACAAAATTTTTTAATTATTGGAACAAACAAAATTTTTAAATTTCAAATAATTTATTCGAATGAATTTAAACCAATAAATTATTGGAACGAATAACGCTAACCCATAATATAATTTAATTTCGAACAGAATTTGAAGATAACCTCCTTTAGATACATGAAAATTACTTCTATTATATAAGATGCTAAAAGTAATGATAACCGATTCTCTGTCTTCAAATTTATTCTATTTGACACTTAATGATCATGTAAACTCTTCTGAGGGGGTAAAAATATCTCATTGTTTTCCAGCACCTCTTGACTGGGAAGGGTTTAGGTTTCTTAGGAATCACCCAAGTCAACAAAAAAAAGTTTCCTGATAACAAATAACATTCTATAAAATTATTTATATTTTTTTCTCAGACAGGTCCACTCATGTTTATTGTGCTTATAGAAAGAAAAAGAAAAAAGATAAAGGATCTATCTATCCACTTTGTGACGCTTCCAATCAGTAGCAGGTGTATCAGCAATATAGCTTTTTTTTTTAAGTATTCACCGGAAAAACCACAAAGCACCTACACTTGTGAAAGAGTAGAGATTACCATTTGAAACCTTGGTATTTGTTAAATATCAACATAAAAAATAAAATCGCACAGCAAAAATGTGTAGACCAGTTTGTAGAAATTTCTCAGATCTTTAAAATAACATTCTGTTGGTGATTGGTTTCTACTATAAGAGACCCACTTTGGTTAAATTCAATTCACACAATAGTAACAGATGGATGAGACAAACAGCTAAATTGTTAAAATGATTTACAGGTGAAATCATTTGCCATGGTAACATGATTAGAGATTATATCATAAAAGATTTTGTTTTTAATAGGATTGTTCTCCTTCTTCCATGACGTCAGAACCATTTCTTATTTCATCTTGCCATAGGAAGAACCTTTCTTGATATCACTTAGTCCCATGGACCAGCGTGTTGCAGCGTATGACACTGGAAAGAAACAGAGAAAGTATATATATATATAGTAGTAATACAAAACTATCCTTTACCAGCTGCAAGTGAGTACATATTGGGTGTTACGAAAAAATATGCGCAATGAAAATTTAGAATAACTTTTTATTGCATTGAGATTTTGAACAGAAAATTTTAACTGTAGAATCTAGAGATGCGTTAAAACCTTTCCACAAAATTTGAGTTCTTACGCTTCAGTTGTGTGACCACACAAATGATTTGAAAAAGCTTGGTTGAAACCGAAATTCAAGTGGTTCTATCTTTCTGCTTGTCGACACAGTTGAAAGAGTAACCCTTCCACCTTTGGACCCAGCATTTCAAACGGTCAGAGAATGTGTCGTTTGATTTTTCCATGTGGTGATTGGATGTGATGTACGTAAGTCGAATCAGCTAGCATGGGTTGGTGCCTGCTCAGTAACAGGCTCTGGTTCTTCCCACCAGGGACAAAGCTTTTTCAAATCAGTCGTGTGGTCACACAACTGAAGCGCAAGAATTCAAATTTTGTGGGAAAGTTTTAGCACATCTGTAGTTTCTAGAGTTCAAAATCTCAATGCAATAAAAAGTTATTCTAAATTTCCATTGTGCATATTTCTTCGGAACACACAGTATTATTTTAAGATCAAAAGTTAAGTTAATTTCAGTTAATTCTTCAGAATTTTAGAGAAGTAAAAATCTAAATCTGACATTATTTATCTCTGCCAACAAAGATGGAAGAGGTATATGCATCCACCCATTTCTGTCTATTTGTCCACACAATATCTCCAAAAGTTCTCAGTGAATTTCAATGACATGGGTCATGAACTTAGGAAGAATTGATTATATTTTGGTGCAGATCCAGGTATGTTTTCTTTGAATGAGAGATATTTTTCATATATTAAGACAATAGTGCGAAATAATGAAAAACCGAACCTTACAGTTTTACACAATTTTATAATATTAGAATCAGAAGTGTTTTGGGTAACCTAAACAAATCTTGTTCTGTTTTTGTTGTTAGATAGTATTAGAAGTATTTAGTTTTAACTAACTTCATCCAAAAAGATCACTTTTGATTGTATTGTAACAGTTGTCACATCAGCGCACATTTTTAATAGAAATATTTGTCAAAATTTGGGTATTTTTGTTTATTGATTCTAACATTAAACAGGGAAAAAATAAGCAAAATCTCCAGCAAATTATGCCTTTTTATTTAAGAAAAATACAACTCATCAGCAAAAAAAGACGTGTGCAGTTTATGGAGAAGGTACTGTGATTGATCAAAGATGTTAAAAGTGGTTTGCAAAATTTTGTTTCGGAGATTTCTTGCCGAACAATGCTCCACAGTTGTGTAGAGCAGTCAAAGTTGATAGAGTTCAAATCAAGACATTACTTGAGAATAATCAATGTAATACAACATAAGAGTCATACTCAACATACTAAAAATATCCAAATCAAGCATTTAAAGCATTATTTCTAAGATATATTATTTTAAATTAGACCTCATTAAGTCTCTCATTTTAACTATTTTGAAAAGTCTTTCATCTTCAACCATTAGACAACCAGTTAAATTGTACATAAAACATTGGGAAAGTAATTTGTGGTTTTACTTACAAGCAATGATGGCAACAAGTAGAAGCAGATTTGATATGTGGGAACCTTCCCTCATTATTTTCATAGTGTATAAGATGAGAGGCGTACACAAAACAATGACCCAACCAATCCAAACGGTCAAATCCCAGTATCGCCGAGGTACCTTATGTTTCTGCAGACCTTCAAAACGGCCTTTGATAGTAAAGTCATGATATATTTTGTCCTGACCAAAAAAATAACACAGATGAAAATTTTTAAAATACAAAAAAGCACAGACAAAAATATAAATTAAATATATCTTAATATTAAAATATAATTACTATAAATGATATATGAGGACTTCTTAATTAACAAAATAATATGAATTATTTCTAGTCATATTGTGCAGAGGATAACGTGATTAAACACTAAAATATTAACAAAATTGTTACTGTCTTATTTCTTTATTATTTACCAGCATGTTCTTAAATAGAAACTGTTGAAATATGTAGATCCACTTGTTCACTGTCAACTTGGAATAACACAATATACACTTCAGGGTCACCAAACTCACTTTTATTGCATTCGAACTAAGGCGTCTACTCGCTAGGATGCCAAACGCTAAAACTGTTTGAACACAGTAAAATATCAGAAAGAGGACTCCCAAAATGGGAGAGTTCCACTACTGATCATTAACAAAGAAAGCTAACAGAGTTATCTTTCTTTGTATAGGATATATTAACATAGAGAGAAACGAGCATTAATTGCTAAATGCATCAAGGTGTTACGTATGTTCTTCAAAGTTATTTTCATCATTTACACACTTACACACACATACTTGTGATTGAGAATCTACGTGTATTTAATTTATATTAATTCATATTATATTATTACATTTTATGTAATCGTAATGACATGTATTAATAGAGAACCTATATTTGCCCAGTGCCGATGTGAGCGACTGCTAAACGAGCGACATAAATCGTGAATGTGAATAAAGAAACAAGCTCCGTGCTGGGAAACGAATATGTTCTTAAATAGAAACTGTTGAAATATGTAGATCCTCTTGTTCGCTGTCAACTTCTATACTAAAAATGTTATAAAAACATTTTTACATTACGATTATGAAATCAAATCATGTTATTTCATTATGAAAGCACGCATAGCTCGTCCTGAAGCTCTAATTATCCACAGTAAACATTTTATTATTTGTTTGAATGTGGCTTTAGTGCAGTCAATAAAATATTGACAAAGGAAAGAAGGAGACGTAAGACTAAATCTCACAAACAGCAACCCAAATATTGAAAATCTTACTGACTAGCAAATATAACACCTACCTTGTACTGGTAGAGTTTGTGAAGCCAATCAGAACATGCTTCTTCATTTTCATAGGGTATCTCCTCAACTGGGATTCGCCTTAAATAAAATAAATATTAATAAATAATAAATAGAAGAAAATAGATAAGAAAAAAATCAAATAGAGGGACAGACGGCAAAGGAGAGGGGGTGAAATAGATTAAGGGATGGGTAAAGTGGTAAGATTAAGGTAAAAAGTAGTCATAAAAATTCAAAATAATGATTTATAATACTTCATCTAATAAAAATAAAAAACAGAGAAATGTATTAATATACGTAGATATTTTCTATAGTTTTGAAAAGGGTCATTAACATTCAAATGGTTTTTCGGACGATTGAACTCCTTGTTGTTTGTGTTATCACAACATTTCGGCCGATCCATTCTTCGGACTTCTTCAGGTGTAAAATTCGAGTGCAATGGGGTAAACAGAATTTTGTATTTTTAAAGGGAGTAACCCTTATAATGAAGGGCCCGGGTGTTTCTGTGTCTTGTCGGGTTTGGGTCTGTTGAGCAGCAGAAATCACAGTCGAATCGTTTTGAAGAACCATTTGAATATACGTAGATGTTTAATAAATTTTCAAAGAAAATAAACGTCAACATAAATTTCTGCAAATATCAAATCTAAAATAAAATACGTGTTTCTAGAATTGTATTGAGCCTCACCTCATATGCATTTCTGCCCGGCATGTTCGTCCATTTAAGATATTCATAAGAGTTGGCTCAGCAGCATCTTTGCGAAAAGCCACTGTACAGTCATAAATCACGGGAACTAAAAGAAGAAAGAAAAGATGATTGTTTCTCCTCAGACACTGTTACAGCCAAACTACAAAAACAGAGGAAAAATACTCTAAAACAGTCGTTCTCAATGGGGGCAATATCAGGTCTGGTTCATTTTCCCGGAATTCACTTTCCAAAAGTTCAATTTGATGAACGTTGTAAATAAATACTCAATCGAAAAATCCTTTTTTTCTATAAATCTTAAACATGATATATATTGTAAATATAAAATCGTATCATAAATAAATACATTTAATAGGCTACCACCTTTTTCTGCATAAGTCGTAAACATTGCACTAATTTTAAAAAAAAATTAATTGTAAATAATAAAATACAAATGAATGACCGGATGGGTAACTTGAATTGTCTTTGTTTTTCAAGGTAATAAACAGTCGGGAAGGTCATAAGTCAGTCTAGTCATGATTTGGCCAATCAACGTTCAGCAAATTGAACTTCGGGAAAGTGATTTTTGGGAAGATGAATGTGGGGACAAACAATCGATTGTCACATACAAAATAGATTTTTTCTTAAAACGAATGACCGCCTATTTTTAGATGTGCAAACATCTCTAGTACCGTTTGCTGTCACCGACTGCAGACTGATTGACTGCCAGGCTGACATACTGAAAAACTCCCACCACCTCTCGTTTCCTCCAACTTCTATATATGTCTGAAAGTGAAAGGTAGAGAACTCGCACATATATAGCCTGACTTTCCGGCCTGTTTATTATGTCGATAAAGTCAAGAAATAAGCTATTCCCACTTGGTGCATTACAAAATATTTTTATTTTTTTAAATTTGTTTTAATTATTACTTTTTGTTTCCGTTATCATGTTATTTCATTATGAAAGCATGCATAGCACGTCCTGAAGCTCTAATTATCCACAGTAAACATTTTTTTATTATTTGTTTGAATGTGGCTTTAGTGCAGTCAATAAAATATTGACAAAGGAAAGAAGTAATACCGATATATGCATGCGAGGAGACGTAAGACTAAATCTCACAAACCGAAATCCAAATATTGAAAATCTTACAGCAAAGCATCAACACAAGGGTTACATTGAATAAACATGCTTTAAAAAAATAACCAAAAAGGGATAACAGTAATCTAAAAAATGACATTGGCCACAATATGTTTAACAGTTATTCAGTTATTAATTATATCAAAATTTACCAACCAACAACTAAAATCACCGGCATGCAAAAGAACACTGTCTGCAGACTGGTATGATAAACCCCTTTTTGCTGGGTTTATATTTACCGGTAATAAACATGCAATAAAGACTTTCTATTTTCATCAATTCTTTTTACCAGAAAAACCCACCACAGAAGTTACGTTACAAAATCTACTTGGTAGCTAACAGGTTAAATAGAAAGATCATTGAACTTTTAAACCACTGTTCATTAATCAGAGGAATATACTCCTTATAACAGATGCCTGCAACATTTGGGGAATTACTAATCACACCAAAAATGTCCATCAAGAAGCAGCCAGATTTTGATGTACAAACAGGGTACAGCATTTTCGTCTACATTACTTTAGCAAATATCAGTTTTGTCTAAATCACTTTGGTCTAAAATCAATTTTGTCCCCACAGCACTTTCGTCTACATCACTTTCGTCTACATCACTTTAGCAAATATCAGTTTTGTCTAAATCACTTTTGTCCCCACAGTATCTTCAAAACTTCTCAATGAATTTCAATGACATTTTGTCAAATGGTTGGCCATGGGCTACGGAAGAATTAATGAAATTCCGGGTTGGATCCAGGGATTTATTTCGATTGCAAGATATTTTTTATTAAATTTCGGACAGAATTTGTTTTCCTATCAATCGAAAAAAAAATACTTGCATCCACCCCAAAATTTCATAAATTCTTTCTTAGCCAATGGCCCACCATTCAACAAAATGTCATTCAAATTCACTGAGAACTTTTGAAGATATTGTGGGGACAAAAGTGATTTTAGATCAAAGTGATTTAGACAAAACCGATATTGCCAAAGCAATGTAGATGAAAGTATTGTAATCCAGACAAACATGTCACTGAACTTCTGTTTTTTTTTATTTAATACCTACTTTTGCCTTTCATTGCTTGTAGAGACAACACAAAGCCCTTTGTTCGTGGGAGTAGGTGATGCCGAAGTCGGGGGAGACCTTTCTTGTCAGCCACTTCCATGCTGATCTTGTGTTTTTCTTCTGTGAACCGAGTCCCTTCACAGAACAACAGGATCTGGTTGAATAAAATTTTTTAAATAAGAATAAAAAGGTTTGATAAAAATTAACATAGAGAAAGAAAGTAAAAAAATATAAATGGATGAAAACAATTGAATGTGGTTCATTTGGACTAATTTCCTCATCTTAGTTGTTTTGTTTTTTTCACAATGTTTCAGCAAATGTACAGCTTTCTTTGAGTGTCTGTTCTATTCTGGATACAATGATTAAAATACCTCATCTAACAAAATTCAGACAAGGATGAAAACAAATCCCTAAAAAGTAACAAACATGTCTGGTTGGTCACTCAATAGAAACCGTCACATGACCAACGTCTTTTGGCAGCATGCTGTGTTGGGGGTGATCAATTAAATTTTTTTTAAAAAGGGTGATCAAGTTACTTGTTTCGCCTTTTATTGGGTAGTGATTGCTAAAAAGTCTGACTTTTCAAAAAACTAGCATGAACATTGCTGGACACAAACTAAGCGACCATTTTAGCATAAACTTACATTGTAAATTGAATCCCCTCTAAATACCTATTTTGGGGTGGGAATTTTACAAAAAAAAAAAAAAACATTTTTTTCTAGACATAAGGAGTAAATGTTTAAATTGTCAGCCCTCTAGCTCCATTGGTGCGGCCTTTATGTGCGATACATACAGTTCTAGTGGCCGAGTTTGTAAAACAGCAGGTCTGTTAAACCTGGCTTCCCTCTTGCAAGAGGGATGCAAGTTCAAGTCTCACAACAAACAGAATATAAATTCAAATAAGTACTGCAAAGTTACCACCGCATTTAAAAACTGAAGAAACTTTTGGTAACATTTTTGGTTGACGATTTCTAATAAAAGAAATGGAAAGTAATTATTTTTTAATCAAACATTTAGTGACATTAACATGTCAATTTTACAAATAGACTTGTATATTAAGTTGTCTGAGATTTATCCATTAACTGTGAATGCCGGAAATTTCAGTCCTTGCAGTTCCATGGCTCAACTGCGAATGCCGGAAATTCCAGTCCTTGCAGTTCCATGGCTCAACTGCGAATGCCGGAAATTTCAGTCCTTGCAGTTCCATGGCTCAACTGCGAATGCCGGAAATTTCAGTCTTTGCAGTTCCATGGCTCAACTGCGAATGCCGGAAATTTCAGTCCTTGCATTTCCATGGCTCAACTGCGAATGCCGGAAATTTCCATCAATCACGAAATGGACCCTTCCCATAAAGTTACAGACAACTTTTTCTGTTTGTTTCTAGGTTTCTCTGTCCGTAACTTTAAGTGGAAGTGTCTATTGTTTACAGAGAAAACAAACACAGTTCAGCTTATTTTGCACCACCCTGTATAATCAAAGTTGCTGAACATGGCAACTGTGCTGCTCCTGACAGAGTTAATGCATCAAGTATTTTCATTATTCCACATATTTTATGAGTATCTTCATTTTCATGTAGAATATTGAAAGATACTTCATCTTCAATTTAAAGTATTATTATTACATGGTAGTCAACAAAAAGTGTCATGAAGTAGGAACAAAGGACATACAACAATCACCACGACCTAACTGATTGTTAGTGACTTTAGTAACAGAGACGTAAAAGCATTGACCTATAACATAACTTCTATGGTATAGGATGTCTTATCTGAAGTTCCTTTTCTGTTCTGAATTTGAGCAATTCAATTTGTAGGCCAAAAAATATAACTGAAAGCACTGCAATGATAATGAAGTGTGGAATAAAGTATTTTATGAGTATCTTCATTTTTGTATGGGATATTGAAAAAAATACTTCATCTTAGAATCTTGGATAATTTAAAGTACTATTATTACATAGTAGTCAACAAATATTCTATTTATTTTTAAAAATTGAAACACAGTAGCAATATGGACCTGTTTTGTGGCTGAGTTAATCTCATACATCCCATCAGTGCCAATTGTCAGTATCCAATTGCAGGTAACAGCTAAGGTTTTGAATACAGATTTTTAAGGCAGGCGGGCAGGCAGGGAGAGGGAGAGGGAGAGAGACCTTCCCCACTGTGAAGATTGGTGCAACAGAATAAGAATTGCAAAGTCATTTATTCTTTTTTCTAATGCTTTAATTTTAATTTCTATTAGACCTGCCAGACTTCTAAACCAATCACCTGTGCGAAGGTGTGTATTCACATTTTGAATGAAACTTTTACTTCCCCTCACCAGACAAACTATACAATTGACTGGCACATGGAGATATGGGCTGAAGAAGAGAGACACTTCCAAAGTATTTCATGCATCGATTAGTATTTCGATGTGCTCTATTTTTTTCAGATCAACTGACAACTATTTCTTAGTTTTTAAATCGGACTAATCCTAGGACAACGTGACTAAAGATTTGCAAAAATGTGGAATAACAAGATACAGAACTGGCCTTACTGCATTCAGGGTTGAAAAAAAACTATAAGGAGAAAGAGTGAGACAGACAGACAACTATTACCTCAAAACAGAGGTAGACAGACAGACAACAAACCTCACCGAACAGAGGGCGGAAGACGGACATACAACAACCACCACCAAACAGTGGAAGGGAGACAAACATACAACTACCACAACCACCAAATAGAGGAAGGGGGATGAACATACAACTACCATTATCACCAAATAGAGGAAGGGGGAAAGACATACAACAACCACCACCACCACGAGGAAAGGGGATGGACATACAACCACAACCACC
>VCCN01006683.1:1266824-1279189 GCA_006491835.1 Architeuthis dux
AAAAACAACCTTCTTTTTCTATTTTTAATACACTAAGATGACAGTTATTAAATGACTGTAAAATTTAATCACTATAAAAGCCTAGTTCTACAAAGAATAGTTGGATTGAAAGCACAAAAAATACTTTTTATTTTTCTGGGAGAAAGTATCCTAACAACTCTAATTTTTTATCGAATGTAAGTAACTTCAAACATTTCCAGTGTCAAGGCAAAATGTGTCCCTTTTCGCTTCGACAATTTTCAGGGTGCCTGATGTAAACTTGATCCAAAGTATTAATTAAAATATTAATAAAATTGGAATAATAATAGTAAGCAAGTTTAATATCTTCAAGTTCAAGCAATCATTAGGATTATAAGGATTTTTCTAGACTATTATCCTCTGAGAAGTTTGAAGGGCTGGGGCTCAAACAATTTAAAGAAGATAAAAATGTATGATTCAAATAGTTCTTCGGACAATTGAACTCCTTGTTGTTTGTGTTATTAACAACATTTCGGACAATCTATTCTTCGGCCTTATTCAGGTGTAATAGCAAATGTGATGGGGTAAACAGAAGTTTTTTCTCCAATGGAGTTCAATCGTCTGAAGAACTATTTGAATGTTAATAACCCTTCTCAAAACTATAGAAAAAGATATATATTTCGACAAAATTTGCCAGATTTTTACCAATAATTTTGGTCTAAAATGTCAATGATTTCAGGTGTAGAGGAAGTGTGTATATGTGTGTGTGTAGTGAGAGGGTTCGCCCCATTCACTATATCCTCATTTTGTTTTCATTGGTTACATGACATTTCCCCTGGTCGCACTTTACCACTAGTAATATCCCGTCCTCCATTTTCCCCCGGTCGAAAAATTTCCGAGCCAGCAACATTTTCTGGTCAAACAATTTACCAGCCGATGACATTTCTTAGTCATATTTTCCCAGCAGAACAATTGTTCTACCGTGAAATGTCGTCGGCCAGTAAATTGTTTGATCGGGAAAATGAAGGGTGGGTATCACTGGTGGTAAAGTGCAAACAGGAAAATGCAACCGGGAAATGTCAGGTCACCTTTTTCATCACAACGATTCAGCCAGTGTTTTAGATTCCTAAGGCTGCATCTGGTAGCCTCCAAGACTTTTTAAATGGAACTCTTTATTTCACACAGGCTCAGAAGATGTCTCATCCACTGTCATGTCCAGTATCCACACTAGGCACTGAACTCACATCTCCTCTTTGCTAATTCTTTTTGTTTCATAATTCTTTTTATGGAGCCTACACTAATCTCTCCATAAGGTAGTCTGTTTATTCACATTTGAACAAAATGAATTCGTAAGCATTATTTTATATTAAAAAGTGCTTGATATTTTAACTCTTAAATTTATAGATGGAAAATAGAATGTCAAATTCAAAGGAAACAATTTCTGATTAAGATTATCTCCCTTTGACCATTTGGTGAATTTTAAAAAAAACTTTTGTTTGACTCACATAAGAGTTCCACTATTTTTTTATGCTATCCCTTGAAGAGTTCCACTGTCAATTAGAAGCAGTTCATGAATTTAAGAGTAAAAAAAATGGAGGATAATAGCCTGAAAAATGTCAGTCAGTAACGACAAAAGAAAGAAAATAAAAAAATCTAAGATAAAAAAAAATATATATCAGCATATCAAATATGGCATGAAAATAAAATAAAATTATTGGATCAAGTTTACATCAGACACCCTAAAAATTGTTGAATCGTAAAGGGACACATTTTGCCTCGACACCGGAAATGTTCAAAGTTACTTACATTTGATAAAAAATAGGTTGTTTTTGTTTTTTAATCCAACCTTCTTTTTCTATTTTTTATTACGCTAAGATGACTGTAAACTCTAATAATCGTTAGTTTTAAGAAGAATAGTTGGATTGAAAGCACAAAAAAATACTTTTTATTTTTCCAGGAGAAAGCCTCTTAGTAACTTTGAAAATTTCTTAGTTTAAAAAAATAACAAAAAAAAACAACAAAAAAAAACCAACAAAAAAACAACCTATTTTTTATCGAATGTAAGTATCTTTGAACATTACCGTTGTCGAAGCAAAATGTGTCCCTTTTCAATTTGACAAATTTTAGGGTGCCTGATGTAAACTTGATCCAAATTATTTAGTAATGAAATATTCAATCACATTAAGCAAGTCCCTGAGTATTAAGAGTTGTTGTCATATTAAAAGCAAACAATTTTTCTTTAAAATGGTAACATTCAAAAGCAACAGAATTAGCAAACAGAATCAGATCACAAATTGATTATTTAAAAATATGCACATTGGTAAATAGACTCAAAATATAACTTCTATAAGTTTGAGAATAGTCATTATTATTTTAATAGTTATTCACAATATTGAACTCATTCTTTATTAATCACTGTTATCCATAACAGACTGGATTAAACATTGTTGCTGGGTTTAGGTTATTCATGTGTTCTGACATTTGAACGTATCTATGTATCCAGACTTTGCCCAGCCCTTACTGTTCATAGTAGAAACTTGAAATTTTGCACATACACTCCCCTCAATGAGTAGAGGAACGTTTTTATTTTTATTTTTTGAAAATTCTCCTCCAAAATAGGTTTTAGTGGGGTTTCAATATACCATGTAAGTTTATGCTAAATTGGCCACTAGTTTCTGCCCGCTTGTTTTTTTGAAAGTTTTTTAGAGATCACTGCCCAACAAAAGGCAAGAGATTTAACTTATTCATTGATCACCCCCAACACAGCATATATGGGTGGTGATGATTCATAATTTCCCTTGGAATGCTGCTTTTGTTGTTACCACTGTTTCAGCTAATCCATTCTACAGCCTCTTTCTTCATGAGGTCCAAATAATAGATAGGGAACATTGCTAGAGAGTAAGAAATTGAAAGTGGCAGCATACATTAGCCTGATGGACAGGTGTCAAGCCAGACCAATGTGGACTTCTTTGCTCAGCAAGGAGAGAAATGAAGAGCATCTTTGTTTAGAAAAAATATGGAATCACTTATGTTACACAAGTTGCACAAAATAGAATCCCTTTTGTGGTATACACTGCAGGGAATGATCTGAGTTGATCAGTACAGGTATACCTTGATTAGTGCAGTTAAAGCATTCCAAAATTTTCTGTACTGTTAGTGTTCAAGGTCTTATTATAATTGAATGTGGGTTTTTTCAGCTTATACTATATACATTTATTTGTACAGCAAACCATAACTGTACTACATCAAAACCTGCACTATTCAAGGTATTACTGTGTATTTGCCACCATCTCTTTTCTGTTCTCTTCCATTTTCCAGAAAGAGAGACACGCCTCTCTCCTTATGGATTGTATACCTGAGGAGGGCCGTAGAATGGATCAGCCCAAAGATTTTGGTAAGAACAAAAGCAACATAAAAGAATGAGTTCAATAGCCTGAACAATTGTTGAAATACTCAAAATATGTACACTTAACAAAATTCTTACTTTAGGATACTTATAGTCTCCAGTTAGTTGATGAGAAAGAGAAAGAGACAGGGACAAAATAAATAAATCTCTAAATATTTTACTGTGTCCAATCTGCTGGTATTAGGGATTGGAAGCCAAGCACCAAAGGCTCAAGCTGACCAACATATTAATTTGGAAGACAACTAAAGGACTAATCTTTATCGAAATTCTTTTTAGCCAACTACAGGGTTTAGCTATCCGAGTCATTCCATGTCAAATCAACAAATCTTTAAGGTAAAAATACCATGACCATCATGGATTTTGCTCAAATTTGGCACAATTATAGATCTTTATGAGACAAATTGAATGGCAACTATCTCACATTTCTACCTCCAAATGGTTCCGGAGAACCCCTTGTTGATTTGACATGGAATGACCCATCTTATCTATCACTGAAGTTGGTAATTTACACAGCATAACAGTTAACACTTCTCTACTGAATATCAAAATTCTAGTGAAAAACAAGTCTGTTTTATATCGTAATATGTAAAGGTAATTAGGTATTAAATATTTTTGTTAAATATAAATACAAGAGACTAATATCACTTGATTTTAGAATTGGGTGAAAATGATGTATTTTCCATGTGTGTGGTCAAATAGATATCTAGGTAGAAATATAAACATCAACACACACAAAATATAGTTGATGCAGACACACATTCAGGTGTATTATAACTGCATCTATGTACAATCATACAGGAGGCTCCCAGACCAATGGTTCTAGCCAGTGGGGGAGATGTTCATGTTTACTCTTAATCCAAGTTAAAAAGGCCATGGGTCACATTCCTAATTTAATGTGGATTTGGAAGAATATTGGCCTCAAACATACATATTTTTCTTTATGAAGAGATTCCAAAGAAATTCTGTCATAACCTAGCCCACACCTCAAAGGATTTAGTGGAATTTAAATCTGATAATAATAAAAGTTTCAGATGATTGGTGACCAGTGATGTACCGGAATACCAATCCGGTTGGATATCTGGGGCCCGATTCACAAAAGATTATCACTGCCACCATGTAAATCTGGCACCAGATATCTGACTGGATTGATATTCCGGTATATCACTATTGGTGACATAGACATATGCATCTCTCAATCCTTAGGACTTTTAAAAAAAAGGTTAGGCATTTATAAGCAACAAAAGAAACAAAATTCAGTCAAAATAAACAGCCAATCAAAAGGTAGTATTCATAAGCCAATCAGAACATCTAAATATTCATATTTCAACACTTCCCCCTATCTACTTTCTAGTAACTCCAGTGGTTTCAAAAGGTACAATGTAATAAAGACATTTGAAAACTATCACAGAAGTTAGTCTAAAAGGTTAGAACTGGGCAAATATTTCACACATTTCACCTAGATTGCAAACTGTTAAAACTCAAAACAATCCACAAGAAGTTCTTTTTGCAGGAGATGACTGATAACCCGAGAGAGAGGTGTGAAAGATATTTTGACCCAGAATGTATGAATTTCATCTATTTGGTTAACAAAAAAGAGCTTTCATCTTACAAAAGTCTTACTCTTTCTCCAAAAAGAAATATTTGCTTTTATTGCAATAAAAGTAAATGATGCATTTTAAAAATAGAGATTGCTCATAGTCTATATTATTGAGATGAGGTGATCATCAAAACCCAGAAAGTTTCAGATTACCTTGTTCCCCTTCTTTTTTTTCTTATATAATCACTGTATTTTGTTATCTCCAATTACTTTACAAATTTGCTGTAGAAATTCAACAATACATCATCAGAAAATAAAACAATTATGAACATATATGTAATTACTGATCGGTGGTCAAAAATTCTTAAAATAGATATGAAGAATATTTAGGACATGTAAAAAAAAAAAAAGTCAAAAGAAAATAATTTCAGTCTATTTGAAAGTGGACTTCTTCAGATTCTGGAAAATCTTGAAAATAGCATCCTTAAGCTTCCTCCAAATATTATAACTCTGCTCCTTGTGACTTAATGCCCTTGGGGAAAAGCATGAATCCACTTCTCCCAGTTATGGGTAAATAGCAGGGCAGTTGGAGCCCTTTAGCCCTGTGAGGCAGTCCATCTTGGGTGTGGGGCTAGCAACTCCACCCTGTAAAACCATATTTGCTACTGAAACCACAAAGCAGCCCTATGCTTCACAAGGAGTCTACAGAAAGAACAAGAATCATAAGTTCAACAATGCATCCACGGTAGCAGGTGTAGGAGGAAGAGGAAAATGAGGATGGTTCACTCAAAGGTCTGGTCCAAGTTTCATATCAATCCAACTGAGAAAATTGATATTTAACATATTAAGGACCAGCCGACCGTGTGTCTTATAGAGATGCGTGGATGCATCTAAAAATTCTTGTAACTTGTTGAATTTCTATATCATTGCTAGCATACAAACAATTGACAAGTAGACCAATTCATAACATCAGAAGGAAGTCAAATTAACATATCGGTCATGACAATAACTTGGATTTAGGTATAAAGTCAATATACGTTTGTTTAGAATATAAACTAACAAATATTTACTTTTCAGTGATGACAGTGACAAGTCAAAACTATCAATAAAAATAGAACATAATTATTGATAAATACATTGGTACTGTTTGTAATGGAATATTATTAATTATAGTGGAAGTATAATACAAAAATGTTCATGCAATTGCTTATTTAAGATTTATATATATGATACAATTTAAGATTCTACAAGAGTTAATGAAAGTATTTGCAGGTGAGTTTGAAAGGAGAAGGGGTCAAAAAATCCATATTACTAAACTCAGCAAGTTTGAAAAATAAATAAAATTAAAAAAAGTGGAGTCTGTTGCAGCAAAATATCATGCTTTTTCTCTACTATATGTGCAAAGAAAAAAGTCCCTAACAACAATAAAAATTGTGATGATTAAAATTAATAGTAAAAAGAAGTGAGGGCAAGTAGAAAATACATGAATAAAATATGAATTTTGAATGAATAATTGTAACTCAGAAAAGGACTTTAGTGATGACAGTGACAAGTCCATCTGCTACTGTTTCAGTACTGTTTAAATCAAAAAGCGAAAAAAATCTTTTTACTGGTCCACTGAACAGTTTAAGGATATTGAAATGGTTCTTCGGACGATTGAACTCCTTGTTATTTGTGTTGTAAACACGTCATTTCGGCCGATCCATTCTTCGGCCTTCTTTAGGTGTAAAATCCAAGTGTAATGTAGCCCTTATAGCACGTGGCCCGGGTGATCGTCCGAAGAACCATTTCAATATTAATGACCCTTCTCAAAACTATAGAAAATAGTTTACGGATAGTTATGAAAATTTAATTAAAATGATGATACTATATTTACAAAAATATTACAATAAGATTTACATGTAATTATCATTATTTAACATTTTAAATATCAATATTAACTTTTAAATTCATTTTTGAATTGAAATGAATGTCATTATCAAGGGAAATAACTTCTGATTGAAATTACCCCCTTTGGCCATTAGGTGAATTTTTTTAATGTTTTTCTATTCAATTCTCAGAAGAGTTCCATTATTTTTAATTCTATTCATTGAAGAGTTCCACTATCAATAGAAGTGGATACAAGAGGTCCGTGGATACAAGATGTCCATGAATTTAAGAGTTAATGTCATGTGGCCTCCAAGTATTTTTGAAGTACAAGACTGAGGAGTAGAAATGATTTCGCTTCAGTTTCAGTAGGAATTAGATTTTCTAGGAAAGAACTAGTTGTATTGTTGCTTTAACATGAACTTTAAAATAGATAAAGACATGTAGTCTTTCCCATAACCCCACTAGACCTCCTGCCTTTGTATCAGTTTTCCTTTTGTATGCATAGCTATCAACTAGACTCCATAAATCAAACTTTAGGTCTCTGGGCCATCAATCCATTACTCTACTTTTAAAAAAAACATTCAGACCGATAAAGACTGAAGAAAAAGATTTAAAATATCAGGATAGAATAACAGGTTAGATAATTAGGATTAAAAAATGAGGACTATTTTATTAATTATAGAAAATGGAGCATCCGTTCAAAATGGCGGGTCAAACCATTGAAAAATGTCTTTCCTAAAAACTTTGCACTTAATAATAAAATATCACCTATAATTAGTAAAGGTGATAGTGCATGCCACCAGCCAAAAATGATGGGTAAAAACGATATAACTACATAGCCACTTGTGTCGTCAAAAATGACGTCTTTTTATATAACATTTTTACTGGTCCACTGAACGGTTTAAGGATAGTTATGAAAATTTAATTAAAAATGGTGATACTATATTTACAAAAATAGTACAATAGTGTTTAAAAAAAAAAAAACATTGAACGATTTATATGTAATTATTATTCCAGAAGTTCTTTTATCATAATGTTCAGATTAAAAATGCAAGCCCCATAGAGATTTCCTTGTTTTCCATCATTATTTATTTCCATCATTATTTATCAGTATTCTATAAGAATAGCTATAAATAGAAAGAGTTGGCAAAACTCTTGCTTCTCTGAAAGGGGATGCCATTAAAAGTCATAACCTTTCTTTCTAAAGGTATGTTTTTTGTTTTGTTGTTTTTTTCTTGCCAGAATTTGGGGGGATGGAAAGCTGTGTTATTTTTCAACTCAGTTATCCTTCTAATGATTCATTCATTAAGTACCCTACAATGCAAGAGAAACAGAAATAAAAACAGTTGTCTTTTTGTTTGTGTCTCTCAAAGTATCATTTAACTGTTTTGCCTCAATGAGAGAACACAAAGACACCACGGGACCAACTCAACAGCAGTATGATGCAGCAATATTTTCTTCATTGACATCAAGGCAGAAACAAAGAAAAAGAAGGTGATCCTTTGTTAGAAAAATGACCAACCCCAACAATAACCAAATCCTCACTACAGGTGAGCCACTAATATCATCAACCTTATTAGAAGGTACACAACACTAAACTAAAACTACCAAGCCTGAAAGAAACAAAAACCTCAATAACAGTCCTATGACCAACATCTTTAGGCAGCATGCTGTGTTGGGGTGATCAATTAAAAAATTGGGAAAAGGGGTGATCAATGAATAAATTACTTCTCTCGCCTTTTGTTAGGCGGTGATGATTAAAAAAAAAAGTCTGAATTTTCAAAGAGCAAGCGTGAATGCTGCCAGACACAACCTAAGGGACCAATTTAGCATACACTCACATTGTAAATTGAACCTCCCACTAAAAATCTATTTAGGAGGAGGGGTTTTGAAAAAACAAAAATAAACGTTCTTTTCTAGACATAAGGAGTAAATGTTTAAATTTTCAGCCCGCTAGCTTCATTGGTATGGTCTGTATACATGATACATACCCAGCCAGACAGACCAACTTAAAAACTGAAGAAACCTATGGTGACAGTTTTGGTTGGAGGTTTCTAACAACAACATAAGGATTGTCAACCTAACTACACCACATGCCAATATTTCATCCCAATTATCCAATATTATCCCAAAAATATCCCAATTATCCAATATTACCCAATTATCCAATATTTCATCCCAATTATCCAATATTTCATCCCAAAAGATTATCCTATAAGAATATCCCAAAAATATCCCAATTATCCAATATTACCCAATTATCCAATATTTCATCCCAATTATCCAACAGAAATGATATCTTGACAGCATTTGTCTTATTGACAAATATATTGACAGTATTATCATATATATATATTGTAATATATTAAAATATATTGACAGTATTATCATATATATATTGTAATAATAAATATGAATATATGAATATTTAGTAATATATTGACAGTATTATCAGCAACTATGTTAATACTTGCCAACTATTACATCATCATGACAAGTCGTCTGTTGTGTTAGTAAATTTATTTTCAATAAAGACTGTGACTGGAAATATACAGAATAACTTCAGGTCTACACGCCATTGACCAAGACTGTAAGTGCAGCATCTGTTCAGATAAAATCAAGCTACAGCCATCCCTAAGCAAGGCAACCAGAGGCCAAAGCAAGAAGTTACAAATTCAAACAGCCACCAGGGTTAGAAATCATTTCTTCAGACATATCCGCTCCTACCTGGAACAAGCTATCTGATGTCATAGTCTCTTCTCCAAACATCATCATCAGCCATTATAAGTCCACTGCTGGACAAAGGCCATTCCCATCTCCTCCCATGACGACCTATCTTGTGCTAACCTTTGCCACGTCTTACCAGCAAACCTTTCTTTCTCATCCCTCCATCTTGTATCTGTTTTTTTCCTACTGTGTTTACTTTCCCATGGGCACCAGTCAGTTAGTCTTTCCCCCCATCTATTGTCATTTCTTCTTGCTAGGTGACCAGCCCATCTCCATTTTTGCTGTTTAATTATTTGTATAATATCTCACTCTAGTCCTCTCTCTGATCTGATCTCTTAGAGTTATCCTGCAAACAAACATATTTAAATCAAATCTCAGAAAAGATCTCTGATACCGAATGTTTGAGTATGAATATTCAAACTAAATAATAAACCACAATAGGACTCCATAGATTGACCGTACTAACCTAATATTGCCAACTTGAGATACAACTTGAGATACAACTTGAGATACAAAATATCCACTCCTTTTTTATTGAAGAGGGAGAGAAGTGAGACATAATTACTCATCAGAGATAATCTTCTCTCCTTATAGTAGATAATTTCTTAACATCTATTTTTACTAAATGATAAGAAAAATTAATCATCAATATAAATAAATAAAATTCAGTCAGGCAGGTTTATCAAGACTCTTTGTGCTATAAAATATTTTCTTTCATTACATATATACTGGCAAAGATCTTCAGTTTTCCACAAGGTAGGTTGAATGGTTTTTAGATGAGTTAACACATCTCTATAAGACCATACCTGTCAAGTTCCAATGTTGAAGAGTGAGAATCGTGACCTCCCCCACAAAAAAATGAAATGAGGGGGGGGGATCTAAGTGGGTCTGGAGGCATGCTCCCTCAGAAAATTTTGAAAATTATGTATCCTAGATTGGCTAAAATTGTGTTTCAGGGCATATCAGCTACTGAAATTAAGTGTTGTCAAAAGTCTATTTAAACATGTTTCAAAAGTTTTATATGTGATCTTTCAAAATAATGTGAGTTCTAAAGATCTAAAAAAAAATAGATAACTAAAATTAAATAATAATAACTAAATACTAAATAAGAAAATGCGTGAGAATTTTCCTTTCAGGCATGAGAGCATATCAAAATACGTGAGACTTGGAAGGTATGTAAGACACTTTGCAGTCGATTTGTCGGTCAGACTGTCCGTAATATGTTAAATATCAATTTTCTCGTATCATGTTGGATTGATATGAAACTTGGTCCAGACATTCAGTGAACTATCCTCATCTTCTTCTCTCCACTTCTGCTGCTATTACTACCACAAATAGTAATGCTACTGCTACTACTTCGTTTAGAATCCCTTTGAAAGCCAGCCTCTTCTCCTCCTCCTCTTCTCCCTCCCCTTTTTCTTTTCTCATGGAATGAGGAAAGATTCACAACTTTGATGGCGAACCTATGACACGTATCAACAGTGACATGCCACAGTGACACACGATGGACTAGAAATGTCAAGTTATATTTTTATCAAACTCCTAGTTCTATAAATATATTAGAAAAATAGGTCACTTACCGATAAGCATTTATTTAAAACTAAAATACATATAAGTGACACTCCGATAACAGGATTATTCAATAAAATTTCGACACACAGTGCTAAACAAGTTCACCATCACTGGCTTAGGGGGTACTCAATTAACTACTGAGTGCACAGGGAAATTTTTCAAAAATACCGGAAATCAAACCCGGGACATCTTCTTAGCTACCGATAACATGTAACCTAGTACTACCTGTCTCATGATACTCAGAGAGTACTACCAGGGAACTCCCCTTACCTACCAAACAGGACTGGCCCTAGAGTTCCTGGTGCCCCGGGCAACCTAACTTCGGCACCCTAAAAAGTATTTAACTTTCAAATATTCCTGAAAAAAAACTGACTTCACATAAGGGAATTATTTTTAATTTCACTGCTTTTATTCTGTTTAATTTATTAATTTTCCGATTTGTATTTTGAAAGTCTTACTGTTTCCGACACATGACAGGCACCCTTGAGTACTTGACGCCTGTCATGTGACTGCCCATGTTCCCGGTACCTAGGGTCAGCTCTGCTACCAAAATGCCATGGAAGGTATGATGTCAAACCCTGACAGACATTTAAGAAAAGGAAATTAACTTGAAACCAGGGATAAGCTAGAGTACAGGCCCTTTTAATTTTAATCGATATACATGGGTGTGTGTGTGGAGATATATATTTACAGGTGAGTGCATATATCTTAGGAAGTGTGAGTGGCGCAAACAATGGAATCTGCAAGCAGAGTTCAAACTGTTACATTCACTTCGCACTTTGGGAAAGGCATGAATCTATGTTCTCTCCCCAGCTATGGGTAAAATAGCAGGGAAAACTAAGCTCTCTAGCCTTGGGAAGGACAACTCTTAATTCAAAACTTTGGAGAAGGCAATGGGAAACCACTCCACTATCCCTCTCAAGAACAATCATGGCAGTGCATAGTTTAAACTTGTGGAAAGCCATGATTGCCCACTTCTTGAAGGGATGGTGCATAGGGAGAGAGAGCATATATCTTATGATCAAAGTGTTGCTTCCGGCCCTCTGCCTAAGATCAGAGTGTAGTATCTGTGCACTCATTGATATGTTAGTGTGCTGATCTCACAAAACATTACAATGTTGTCCCTCACTGGGTCTTAATCTGGCTTTATACCAAAGTAGGGTTTATCTAACAAAAATGTTTGTGTAGATTTATGGACCAGTTTCATCTGTAAAACAATGTCTTCAAAATACATAGAAACAGGTCTGTTTAGTAATTCAATAGAAACCATCACATGACCAACGTCTTTTGGCAGTA
>VCCN01006683.1:1348388-1358523 GCA_006491835.1 Architeuthis dux
TTCTCTGTCGATAATCTGGACTACCTCCCAAAGAGGAAGATGCTCACTGTTCTCTCTCCAGATTTTTGCTTATTTATTAAAATGAATAATTTGATACTTTACCATTCCAATAATACAAAGGAGAGGAAGACTTATTGTTTTATAATGATACTCACTTGGTTGAGGAAGCCTCACCATTGAGCAGGGGTTAGCAAGCTAGTCTCACAGACATTCAAGAGATGTGTAAATCGTCCCACAAAACACTGAGTAACTTTACAGATGAACAGATTGATCAAACTGTTCAAATTCACTGAATTTTGGGGATTGCACCTTATATCATACATTGACATTTACGAAAGTCTGTTTCCTCTCCGAAACTGCTTATTGCCCTGGTAAACAACCGACGAACCTTCGAATTTAAATGTACTTTAAGTTTTAATTAATATATGATATATGTTAGTCTTCTTGTAAAAATATTTCTCTCGATAAAAGTGCTCGACTAGAAATTTCTATAAAATCTGACTGATGTACGTAAGATCACGTGGTCAGGGGACAAAGAAATTTAAGCAGGACATTTCACTTCCATTGAAGGGACCGTGTAAATGATACTTAAAATTTATTTTTGTTTAGGTATTATATTTTTTTCTAGTTAGGTTTTGAGAAGCTTTCCAGACTATATATATATATATCTCTGTCAAAAATGACAGGGTTATTTATGTATAGATTGGCCAAAAGCAATTTTATTATTTTTTTTATTTTTTTTTTTTTTTTTTTTTTTTTTTTTATTAATTCAAGTTTCCTAATTTTAAGTTTTTTGAAAGTCTAAACTTAAGAAAAGTCACCACGGATATTGTGCTGTATGGATAAAAGTCATAGAAAGAAACTTATTTTATTAAAATTATAACTTATTTCACTACAAAATAAAGTTGATGGCTGAATTTAACAAATCTGGCCTTTTTTATAAAGCATTTGGCCATATTTAAATTTTGAGCCATTTTGGTGTGCTGAGAGTAGTTGCATTTGGCCATTTTTACAAGTTTTTGGTTAGAAATGTCTCCAAGAATCTAGCAACTGCTTTCTCCTTCCAACTGATTCCTCGCTATATAGGCTACATCAAAAGAAGCCGAAAGGAAAGATAAAGCAGACAGTCTCTTTCAGTGTTCCGTTGACACAATTTGTCTATAGACTTTGGCCGGTATTCTTTGTTGATCCTCATTGGGTGCTCCACATTTGTGGCTCTGTACCAGACTAAGCTAAGCTTTGTAAATATCTATACATATTTGGTTATTTAAATGACTACTACAATTTTCCTCTGATATTCATTTGAATTCATTGAATCAATATCAATTTGAACTAACATCTGCAACTGAAAACCTTACTGAAAATTGTCATTTTTATAATCTTTGATAATGCTCTTAGACTTTAAAGTGTTGGTGCTAACGTGGAATAGCCAGACTGTTACTTTCTTGTGTTTTCTATGACTCCAAAAAGACCTAATGGTTTGAAAAGTTTTTTAAAAAGGAATGCCTAGAATATGAAATGAAGCAAATGCAACCCAACAAATATCTTTATTATTATTATTATTATTATTATTCAATTCCTGTCTCTTTAGAACAAATAATAATCATTTTTTACTTTTAACATTTTGAAACTAAACTTTCTTTTAATTTCCTTTCTGTTGTGATCAATATCAATGCGCAACATCTTTGTTAAACTAATATTGGTAGGTGAACGCTCACTCCTCAAAAAAAGAAAAATATAACAGTGTTCTGTCTATAACTTTGAGAAGAGTCATTAACATTCAAACGTTTCTTTTTGGACAATACAATCTCCTCATTGAAAGATTGTGTTAACATCAAAAATGGGAAGAAGAGATTGGATTGTCTCCCCCAAAACCGTTTCAATGACAGTTCTTGTTTGGGTGGGTTGGTTGAACTCCATCCTTCTAAAGCTGCACCTTTCTAGATCTTTTATTAGAGGGTTTTGTGTACAATGCACCGATATTTATAGGGAATTTAGAGAAATAGTTAGCAAGCTTGCCTAGCAGTACATTACTACTGTGTAATGAGTTTGATCCTTTTAGGGTTCCCCACACTTGTGACCTTGTGCCAGAATAAACTAAGCTTAATTTGAAGGAACTTCACTGTGAAGTAATGATTAGTAAGCTAGTCCCTCTGACCTTTATTACTGTAGTGAGTTTGATCCTTACTGGGTGTTCCACATTTGTGGCCCAGTACCAGGCTGAGCTAACCTTTTCTGCTAAATATATCAGTACATATAACAGAAATTTAATAAATGGAACTGAAAACCAATAATTTAGAGGGTTTTTGCAGTATAATGAAAACAGATTCTTTCTTTTTTTTCCTTATTTAAAAAAAAATAGAAATTAGCCATTTTTATACTAGAATAAAAACTTCAAGTTTGCAACATTCAACTGTTCTCCTTAGCATATTTATTGATTGAATAGATATATTTTGGCTTGTCAGGCCATTTTCAATGTTCAGTAGACAAATTCTACTCAAATTCCGATTATGCATCCCTCTCTCATAATTAAAATTAACATAACGCGAATGCCATCAAAAGCAACAAAACATTTTTATGTATATAATTATTTTACTTTTAATTTTAAATATAACCAAAAGAAATTGTTCCACCTATTATTATTTTTTTTTTTTTTTTATTAATTTTTAGCATTCATTATATTTTAATTTACGTATAAAAATAATTATAATTGATATACATGGTATTACCCAAAACTTTGGTGAACTAAAGGTGTGAAATGGTTTCCACAGAGAAAGAATTCATAGAGAAGTCTAAACTTAAGAAAAGTCATCACAGATATCGTGCGGTATGAAAAAAAAAATCATAGAAAGAAACTTATTTTATTAAAATTATAACTTATTTCATTACAAAATAAAGTTGAAGTAAAAAAGCATTTGGCCATATTTAAATTTTTAGCCATTTTGGTGTGCTGAGAGTAGTTGCATTTGGCCAGAAATATCTCCAAGAATCTAGCAACTGCTTTCCCCTCCCAACTGATTCCTCACAGTAGGCTACATCAGAAGAAGCTGAAGTGAAAGCAGACAGTCTCTTTTACCGTTCAGTTGACACATTTTGTCTATAGACTTTGGTTGGTATTCTTTGCTGGTATGGAAACAGCATATCTCATTTTTTATTATCCACCCTTTAATTCTTTTATCAATGTATCTTATGTGGACCAATCCATTATGAGTTGTAGGATGTGTCAGGTAGCTGACACAACAGACAAAAAACATCATACAAGCATACTCATTTATATATTTGGCTTTTATATAAGATATGTATGTATGTAATTTATATAATTATTTATTATAAATAACTGAATTTATATTGAAATATAAATGAGAATAAAATTAATAAAGTAATTTTACCCATTCATTAATATTTGGAATTTATTATAGTTGTGTTTGCAGAAAGAAATTACAACAATCATTGATATATATTTATTATATATCATTTTAATTAAAGATGATCATTATGCCAATTTTAAAGCACTTAAATTCTTCTGGCAGATCCCTGAAAATTAACATTCTTTTTAAAATGCTTGATGATATCACTGAAAAAAAAAGCATATTTACAATGTAAATAAAAGCTGTTCTTAACATCTAAACCTTGTTTTTGTTGTTAGTGTCTCTCACTAAATATATTGATATGCATATGTTTTGACATGTTGTGAAGTGCTTTTGCTTACACTATCCAAACATATTTGTCCTTCATGTCCAAGGCTAAGGAAACCCAACAAAACAGAAGACATT
This sequence comes from Architeuthis dux, assembly GCA_006491835.1. NCBI lineage: Eukaryota > Metazoa > Mollusca > Cephalopoda > Oegopsida > Architeuthidae > Architeuthis > Architeuthis dux. The sequence goes on from VCCN01006683.1 coordinate 1,352,162, forward strand.
TTCCAGCAAATACTAATGAGTGTAAAAGCGTCAGTCTCTTAAGAGACAACTCCCAATGGAGTATACACTTGGTGACGAAGTTTCGGTTGCATGCATCAGCTTAGTGATGCCTTGCAAGTTTCAAGTCTGGTCAAAACCAGGACTTTATTCTTACAAGTTTTTATGACCACCCCCTTGGGAGGATGCAAGTCCACCAAAGGGATACCTCCACCCTAATCGCACAGCTTAGAGTGTACTCAATTAGCTGCTGAATGCACAGGGAAATTTATCCTAATGAGTTTTCCACACTCTTCGCTCATAACGGGAATCAAACTCAGGACCTTCTGCGTGTGAACCATTTACATCATCTGAGTGGACAGTGTATGTGTGCTAAAGGAAAATTAATGATAATATCAAAAAACAAGGATGCAATGGACAGGACTTTATATACATTTATATAAAAAACTAAGTGTAGTATTGCTCAAGGAAGGCGAGAAAAGTTTGTTTTTATAGTCTATAAGCAAGAGTCTCTACTTATTTGATGGTGGGAGAAGAATCACATCCTTTCATCTTTCATCTTTCATCCAGAACTGCCACTCTTCAACTATTGACTTAGTCATGGCTAACAAGCTCTGACTGCTGATTCCTGTTGTGGTGTTTCTTGACTGCTCTAAATTTTGATGATTCAGTACCACAACTGACCAACCAGAGTATGACACACATTCCTAATCCCCAAGGAGTTTTCAAATGGGTCATCATCTAATTTCTACTTTTTGCTGCTGGGAAAAGTGCTATCCTCCCTACACATGTATGATAATTATGAAAAAGAATATGTTTTCCTACGGTAAAAATCAAACCTACAACCCAAGGCGTTTGTGTCCATGTAATTCAACCCTTAAGGCAATAACAGTAGTTGATGGTCCCAGCACATTTATCATTCATATGAACCAATGTCTTTATTTGAAGAAAAATCTAACAACTTCAAAATGCCTTTGAACAGCCAATAAAATGCCAAAGCTGACATCATGACCCGCCCTCCGGCTCTACTCGCTGATATCCTACTAATAAATAGGGGTATTTTTACTTGTTTCTTTCTTGGTCGTTTTTTAAATTTTTTATTTCAACTGAAATTTTGTGCAGTTTAGGACAGCCAGTTTATGACAAATAAAATCATAACTTTTAGTAATTTTAGCGAGATTTCTTTTTTTTCATTCTTATTTTTCCACCAGAAGTGCTCTAGCAACCGATCATAAAAACTCCATGTTTACACTTTTCAAAAATGTCAAATGTGATAGTGTAAATTCAAAGAATCAGCTTTTGTTTTTTTTTAAGAAAGATTTATATTGAAAGCACACAATAAAATATTAGAAACAGGCACTGTTAATAATAATAATAATGATGATGATGATTTTTTTTCTTTTAAGAAGTGGAACCCTGAAAAATCTAAAAAAATAATCTTTAAAAAAAAAATTGTGGGGGCAGTCAGACTTAGCGCCGCCACTGAACTATATGACTAGATTTAAACTTTGCCTGATGGTGGGTCTCTGTGGCCAAATTGGTAAGACATGTACTTCCAAGAGTATTGGATATGAGCTCAAATCTTGTTGAAAGCTTTTTCTTTGTTTCCAATCTATGCTGCTTACTCAATTCCTAGAATGTAAAAATGAGCTGAGCATTGCGATAAAAAGCAAAGATAATAAGATGAAAGATAAACTAGTCAAAATTAATTATGGAAATGCTTCATCTAAGAAATTCAGAGAACAGTTTGAATTAATTCATCATTTAAGTTCCATAGTAGATTCTAAGTTAGATTCATCTAACTACAATTGAAGAAATCTCTGTGTGTATGCACCCTGATTACTCAACAACTGCCAAAGTTGGCATTCACCAGATATATTAGTCAGCACACAAGGCAATGCAGTGTCAAGTTTGAAGTTGTTTGGATCAGCTGTTCTTGAGAAATCTAAAAAATTTTAAATTAAAGATTATAGATCATTCTTCCATTGTTTCTATAAATTATTTCCCTTTACTTCCACTCTTTAAAATTATCTAAATTTAGATATAAAATATCTAAATTGGCAATACCACTTTACTACGTGGTGTTCGTATACTTTTGCCGGAACCTTTCTCCGGTTGCCCGTAAAAAAAGATTAGGACCAATGAAAATCGTCGTAACAATTTCTATCGAAATAAATTTAACCAATGGAATCATAGTTTACAACGCTTAGCGGCTCTATATATTAGTAATGGCGACTAGCTGGAAAACAGCGTGATACATTGACGATGTTAGCTTCTTGAACAAGGAATCATGAAGCTCACACACCGAAGTATTGATAAAAATAATGATGGGTAAGTTGGTATTTATTCTCTGCTCTATTTATAAGTACTTTGATATGTTGTCTTTTAAAGTATTTCGTTTTATTGTGTTTAGTTTTGCTTGTGTCATGTGGAAAGTTTTCCCGAACTTGACGTTTGTAATGCCAAATTGACGAAAAAAGGAAATAAAACAATTTCACTTAATTGTTCTACTGTCGGTAACAATGAAATAATTGTTAATTATATGTTAACAAACTGTAGGGTAGATATGGACAAAGAATGGCTTTCTTTGACGATTCATCAAAGAAGAAACATGTGGCAAATCATTTATGTTTTTTTTAACTTTTATTTATTGTTTACAAAAAAAAAGGAATTTGAAAAAAGCTTTATTTTTGTGAGTGAAATATAAACCGTATACTTTTTCTAATTATTAAAATGTTATGTAAATTGTTCAAATTTTTTAAAATCTTTATTTCTCCCAATCAAAGCAAGCATTTTTTTTTTTTTTTTTTTTTTTTTTTTTTAATTGTTTTTGTTTACGTATTTAAGAGAAAATATGATCACTACAATTAATTTAGTTCAAAAACTTTTTCGTTTTTTATTTATTTCTAACTTTTTATCAGAATTGTTTTCCCAATTAATAGATCGACAATTGAAATGATATCAAACTTTTAACTCAGTGACAGGCAGTATTTCCACACGGTTGCTTATAGTTTTGAAAGATAAACATTTAGAAGTATTTATTATTTATTTATTTTTTTTTTTTTGTAAAAATATTTTTTAAAAAACGTTTTCCCCAATGCCTGGAATTAATTGGAAGGATGGATACATGCCTTCATAATCAAATTCAAGAATGCTTCACATACACAATCAGGGAGTGATCGGGTAGATTTAATAATAGAAATGTTTAAGATGCGTGGTTGTGAAGTAGTAAACCCTGATGTATTTTTTTTACTAGAAGATAAGTACAAGAGTACGAGAGACCACACAATACACATATACGGTAGAAGTAGATTGAATATCAGAAAATTCTGTTTTAGCAATAGTGGTGGGACTTTGGAATAGATTATCGGAATATGTAGTGCTATCAACAGATGTAAATGATTTTAAGAAGAATTCTGTTTATTACACCACCGCAAAGGTTTAAGGCATTTGATATTTTGTAAGTACGGTAGATTGAATATCAGAAAATTCTTTTTTAGCAATAGAGTTGTGGGACTTTGGAATAGATTACCGGAATCTCAAAAAAATGGTAGTACTTTGATGTGTGTGTATATCATTCATTTTTAGAACATTTTTATTTTAGTGTGAAAAACAGTATACAATTTGTATATACAAGCACACATAACATTAACGATCATATTTACACAAGGTCTAGGGGCATAAACCTTTGCGGTGGTGTAATAAATCATAATTCTTCTTAAAATCATTTACATCTGTTGATAGCACTATTAATCCCCACAGTACAGTTATTAAAAAAAACACAATTTTTAACGGTATTTTTCTTTCTTCTATATGGTTTGTTTGTTAATAAATAGTCGGTCCCTTGTTAATAAGTTTAAAATTTCCTGCTTTTTATTTTTAAAGAAATTAAGCAAAGCAAAGATCATTTAATAACACCTGTTTAAATTGTTTTCATAAAGCAAGATCATTTAAAAACAAATTGATCTTCGTGGAGTAGTTTTAATTATATTGTTTTTTCTTTTCTTTTGTTTTTCTTCATGTGATTATCTAAATTTAGATATAAAATATCTAAATTGGCAATACCACTTTACTACGTGGTGTTCCTATACTTTTGCCGGAACCTTTCTTCTGTTAATTGGTAGGATGGATACATGCATTCATAATCAAATTCAAGAATGCTTTTCATACACAATGAGGGAGTGATCGGGTAGACTACAGTTATTAAATGATAGAGAGTAGAGAGAATAATTGAAAATATTTGTCAAAGAAAAAAAATCCAACCGTAAAATAACGCCTGGATTTTTTTGACTCACACTGTCACTCACTCAGATATTTTGACAATTGTTTCTATGGTCTTTTTTTTTCTACTTCGTTGCAAATTTTTATTTTGTCAAAACTGATTATGGTTTTTAAGCTGACCCACGTTAAAAACAAAACAAAAACATTAATGATAATGAATGATGCAACAAGATTGTCTCGTAATAAAACAGACAAGTTGTTGTTTGTTATACTCCCTCCTCAGCTGGGAAGTGTCTCCGGAATGATTAAATGTGACACTATAAAATGTCATTTATTCATTCCGGAGTGTGACAACGTTAATAAATAAAGAGAAATTATAAATGGCTCATTCATTTATTATTAATCATACAGATATGTAGGATAATCAGTCAATTTTAATAAAAGAGGGTACCTTTTCTTGGTAAGATTATAGATTAATATATCCTTTCATTCCTTGCGTAGCGTGGTTTTATTTATCCTACATTAAACATTCAAAATACAATAAACCCTCGGTTTAACGGACCAGGATATAAATAAGTTTTCGGATTTAGCGGACACTTTATCCGCGCCTGCTCACATTAGACTCGCTTTCAGCATTGACAACTTGCCAAATTTAGATATTTTTGTTGAATTTAGATATAAGATATCAATTTAGAAATTTTTTTTTTTTTTTTTAGATTTTTCGCTTGCTGTATCGACGTTTGTTTTTCTACTTTCAACAACTTACAAGTAAAACAGAAAGTCAGAAAAGATTAGGGCTGTCAAAAATCTTTGCAGATTGCTAGAGATAGATATATCCCGTGTGTATTTTAGAAGCACATAGATGTATTGACTGTTAAGATATAGTAAGATTGTATAGCATCAATATATCCTGATTAGGTTATGAATGTCGACATTTAAAAATATTTTCACTTTACAGTTCTTAAATCTTTGGTGTTATTTTTTAATATTTCGAGCAGTGAATGAAAGCGTAGTGTATTTTTAGATAATGTCCTGAATATTTTTTGGATTTCTTTTGCCTCAGTTTTTTATATAAAAATTTCAAAAAAGTTGGCAATGCTACTCATGGCATAGTTTTGAGGCAAAAATAATATAATAACCTATTTTAGCAGTATATTTCCATGCATGATACAAAAAGGTATTTTTTATTTAGTTGAAAAGGAACTGACATTAAATTGATTCTTGCTTTTGATTGGCTATGACTGGATTATGGAAAATAGAACCATTTCTATCCTTATAACTCAATCGGTGACTGGATTATAGATGCTTATGTCACAGTTGTCGATTGGATTGAAAGGATCAGCGATTTGACAAAATCCAATCGCGACTGATCGTAAGTGTGACCTGAGCTTAGCTTTAGTTATAATGCGTTAGTAACAGTGTTTTGTGATTTCTAAATGTTTACTTTATTCATTAAATAATTTCGCAATCCTTACAACTCAAAATGGCATCAACTGATACAGAAGTTAATAGGAAGTGTGTGAGCTTGAATGTGGCACAGTAATTGAAAAATTGTCCTTTACTATGAACATTTTAGGCAGTTCAGAACTATCATAGTTAAGAAACAATATCAGAGTGGCAAACAACTAAAGCTGGACGCTTTCTTTTTACAAACTTTACCGACTTGTTCTGTATTATAATTCAATAAATTTATATTCTATATTGTATTAAAATATTTGAATTTGAAAAGAATAATAAAAAAAATGCCCTTTCTTGGGTAACATTCAATTTAACAGACTTTTGGTATTAACGGAACAGCTGTTTGCCCCCAGTCCATTAAACTGAGGATTTACTGTAGTTTGAAAAAAACATGTTGAAAGTTGACTCTGTAAAACTCATAATTTTTGCCCTACTGCACAAATTTGAATTTGTTGTCTCTTCTTTAGAACAATTCCATGTGTATATGTGCAATAATTTGGTAGTTTTTATTTATGCTCAAGTAAATTTATTTAAAAGAAAAGAAAAGCACCCCAAAATTCAGTTATGGCAAAAAAATCTCATTGTTTTGAACAGAGATATCTGATTTATTTATGATGGATCTTGCTCCTCATAGCAATTTGAAATTATAATAAATAATTAAAATAAATATCTTAGAAGGTCCTAAT
>VCCN01006683.1:1381105-1391147 GCA_006491835.1 Architeuthis dux
TGAAGAAACCTATGTTGAAAAATTCAACCAAGTATTAGTTTCGTCTAGTATGGATAACGAGACTGAAAGTACAGTATCGTTGGGTAACGAAAGCTAAGAGACAAGTACGAAATGATTTGTAAATAACAAATCGTTAATTCAGTATGGTATTCAGTGATGGAAATGGGTTTTGGGAACTAGGTATATGGTAATTAGTAGACATTGAACATACAAAAAACCCTTGAAAATTGAGAAGTAGGTATATGCTGTACCCCCGCGTACCCCATTTCCATCCCTGGTTGTATTTTTAATTTTCCCTGGTTGGTTGATGCAGTTGTTTGGAAAACTTGGCAGAGCCAAATTTATTCAATTACAAAGTCTTTCAAAGATTGATTTCTTTGACTAAAAGAAAATGGTACCAGTAAAATTTGAACCCTAAATCCATAAAAGACAAAACTAATGTATAATCTATAAATGTTCCTATGTGCTTTCGAATGTTATGCTTTCTGTACTAACTTTTGTTAGGAAAGGTTAGGTAGTTTAATAAGAGGGTGGGAAGAAAAGAATTAGGTGGTTTAAAATGAGGGTAGGAAGAAAGAAGGCAGAAAAGGAATTTAGTTTACTGAGGGGCTAGGAAGATTTTTGCATGAGAAACTAATCAATGTTTGTATGAAATTTAGCTGAAAACATGGATGGGCAACAAAGATTGGAAGGGATAAGGGAGAGAATGAGAAGAGCAGAGGCATGAGATAATGGATAATCTTAGTTGTCACCACCCATGGAATTACCACAGGTTTAGCTACTAACTTTATTACAGAGAAAAAAAATGTGAGAAAGCTGAATTATTACCATATATAAGATGGACATTAATTTAAAAAACACGCAAAAATTCCACTGCTTCTAATGTATTAATATTAAGGGGTTTCTATCGAAGCTCAAACCAGTGAAACCAGTGTTGTTCATTCTCTAAGAAATTCTGGTTTGTGCATATAACCATTGACCTGTATGGTCAAATTGCAGTGGTCACCCTTCCCACCCAGAAGCAAATTCAATAACTTAATAATGAATAAATAAACTGAACTTGATTTTAAGGAGAAGAAAATTGTTCATAACAAGGCACAGGTTTGTAGGCATTTGTGGGGCTTGAGACAGACAAAACAGAATCATAGGAATGAAGGGATGTTATTGCTATTCTCAGACATTAAACAGTGAGGGAAGAACAGATATTAGCAGACACTCCCATATAATGGTCATTCCAGGAACAGATAAACCAATTCTCTTTTAGATTGAATAACCATTAAAGAAGAGTAATTATACAAAATGAATGTTACTGCATTATAAAAGTTTTTACTTTATCCACAGGTTATTTTACTGAAGTGGGAATAGATTTTTGGAAGATAATATTGTAGAGTTTGAGGTAGACTTATTGTGCGGGGCGACTGATGATGAGATACAGATGGAATATGGAGTTTTGTAGAAAACAAGAAGTACAATAGATTGATAAAACACTAAAGTATTCTGAACTGAATATTATTAATTTTTTGTTTATTTCTTGGAATATTTAAACTGTTATGCTGATTGGCAAGTGTAGAGGTGTAAAAAGAAGAGTGAGAAGATAGAAAACTAAATAGTACAAGACACAGGAAGAAAAATAAAATGATATATGGACCTGTGTCTAATGCTGTGAAGCTGTCTAGAAACAAAAACTATGTATCGTATGTCTGTTAATTTCATAAGCTCATTAATTCTTAGATTCATAGACTGCTTGTAACTGCAGTGGAACTCTTCAATGAATAGGATACAAAGAAACAGAACTGAATTAAAGAAAATTAAAAAAGTTACCAAAAAGCGCAAGGGAGGTAACTTCAATCAAAAGTTACTCTCATTGAATTACTTTTTTCCTACTAAAATGAATTTAAGAGTTAAAACATTTACTATTGCTTTTTCCTGCCTACAAGAGATGAATGATGACATCACACATTTGTACAATAGTATTTTAGGAAATTGTTAAAGTGACAAAAGCAGCAGCAGCAGCTTAATCTAAGTCTGCTTCTCAAATTTTTCCTCTCTCTCATTCTCTCTTACTTTGCGGGGAGCCACGGCGCACACTTTGGGAATCACTGACCTTAAGTAATACCTGAGTAAGGCTCCTTGCTGCATGAAACTTAAGTGGAAAAAAGGTCAGAGTAGAGAGTAAAAAGAGAGGAGAACAGAAATTGGGAGAGCAAGGCGAAAATAGAAATAGAGAGTTAAAGAGCACAAGCGGGAGTAGGAAAAAGATGAGTTTTATACAGGAAGATGAGAAAAACAAGAGAGTAGAGGTGGGATGTTTAACTCTTAAATTCATAAAAAAAGATTGAATATCATAATCAAGGGAAATAACCCCTGATTAAAAATGTCTCCCTTTGAGCATTTCGTGAATTAAAAAAAGATTTATTTCTATTCAATTCATAGAAGAGTTTATTATTTTTAAATCTAGTCACTGAAGAGTTCCACTGTCAATTACAAGCAGTTTATTAATTTAAGAGTTAAGGAGAAAAAAAAGAAAAAGAAAGGAGTACAAAAAGTAGTGGGAGTAGGATGAATCTAAAAAGGGTGGAGGAGTAAAAAGAAAGAAAGTCAGAGTAGAAAGTAAAAAGAAAAGAGAGGAGAACAAACACTGGGAGAGAGCAAGAAGGAGAAACTAAAAATAGAGAGAGAGGGTTAAAGAGGAATAGCCGGAAGAGAGAAACAAGAGAGTAGAGGTGGGAAGTTAAATGACGAGAAAAATAAAAGGGAGGAGTGGAAAAGTAGTGGGAGTAGGATGAATCTAAGTAGGGTGGAGGAGTAAAAAAAAAAAAGAAAAGAAAAATCAAAGGGAAGGATTGAAAAATTGAATGAGCTTTTTAAATTTTTATTTGCCCAGAATTTAGATTTAAAAAAAGTCTAGTCCTGTAAAGCAAAGTTGCTTCTTGTGTCGCACAACACATGAGACAATGATTTTTGTGTCCCTTTCTCAAAAGATCCATGGAGACACAATCATTGTTTATAGCAATTGTGGGTTTTTACAGGGCTTGGCTAGTCCTCGGGTGCATGACCGTTCCCCATTTCTTCTGTGCTAGAATAGAGATTGGTCTTTTTGAAACAAGCTGAAAATGCAAATATATTCCTTTGTGTGAGATTTGTCTTATCTTGAACAGAAAACACTGCTGCACAGTCAACCAGAACCAATACATCAACTCATTAAGAGTTTGTATACATAATTATCATTATTTCTTTTTGGCATCAGAAGGGGCAGAATTTAGGTCTGTTGAGGAAAATATTAACTAGCCTCATATACATATATAAAAAATGTCATTTAAACACAGCAGAAAACAAGCATAACTAGCATTCCAAGGGAAATTATGAATCACTGCCACCCATATATGCTGTGTTAGGGGTGATCAATTAAAAAATTGGATAAAGGGGTGATCAATAAATAAGTTACTTCTCTCACCTTTTGTTGGGCTGTGATCACTAAAAAAGATATGAATTTTCAACAAAAAAAGCGGGCACGAACTAGTGACCAATTTAGCATAAACTTACATTGCATGTAAAACCTAATGGGAGTGGGGGATTTTCAAAAAAACATTTCCCCTACTAATTGAGGGGAGTGTGTGCAAAACTTCAAGTTTCTACTATGAACGGTTAGGGCTAGGCAAAGTCTGGATACATAGATAGATACATGATACATATAAATGTCAGAATACATGAATAACCTAAACCCAGCAATAAACCAGTCTGTTGTGGGTAGTAGTGATAAAAAAAAAATCTACTGATGAAGATAACGAAAACTACATTAAGACCATTTACTATACAAGAGAACATTACATTAGTGTGACAAAAGAAGCTTCCATGAGAAAAAGAAGTGCCTATGTTAAAATCTACCCATAAACTATATCAGGCATGATTAACAAAGTCATTTTACACTTTCATAATCAAAGTTGGTCGGTGTTGGTTGTTTTGATATTTATTTTCTACAATAAAAAAACAAAAAACTATTAACACATTGTACCCTTCCAAATTGTCCCTGAGAGGGCTTTAAGGTGCTGATCATGAGTAGAAATCAACATCCTCACATATAACTTTCTATAGATTCAGTATCACATTGTTTTTCAGCCTTTCTCTGAGTTTATCAAAAGTAAAAAGGTATTTTTTTAATATACCGTATTTCCCAGCATTGAGGGCACTCCTGCCTCAAGGACGCACCCCAATTTTGAAAAAAAAACAAAAGCATAGAATTGAGGTCTCAGTTCTTTTACCTACCTTACCAAGATGTTTTGTGGGTGGTATATCGCAGTTTTACTTCTTGTGTCACTTAATAACCAGTAATATTGATATACAACATCTAAATTACTATTAGTCTGTTGTTTCATCTACTGTAGTATACCGATACTGGAATGAATTTTTGTGATTACATATTTTAAAAATTATTTATGATACTTTTGTTTATTAACTATTTTATACAAAGTATAATTAATAGACTTCATTCAGAGTTCATATACAGGAGTTCAGATTACTGTCTAGCATAGAATAATTTCCTCTTGGGTTAGGATAGGCCTATGAAAAAAGTAGACTTCGGGCTGTAGGATGCAGGGTAAATTTTCAAGACTAATTTCAGGGGAAAAAAACAGTGTCTTCGACGCAGGGAAATACAGTAATTAAACTTTTTGTTTCTAAAATGAGAGCACAGTGAATAACAGCAAATAATTCGAGGAATATTATTGGCATTTTCTTTTTTTCATATAGGATTTGAAGATTGTCAGAAAAAGATTTTCCATCATAGTCCCCATGATCAGAAGTTAAAGAAAAAAAACTCTCAAAAAGGCAGTCAATATAAACTGTAAATATGTCTAGCAACTATAAACAATACAGACATATACAGTTAACAAGATGATGTCTACAAATGGCTGCTCAAGTTTAACTCTTAAAATCATAAAATTTATGAAGGAAAATAACTCCTGATTGAAATCATCCCCCTTTGATCATTAGGTGATTTTTAAAAAAAAAATGTTCTATTCAATTCACAGAGGAGTTCGTTATATTTCATTCTATTCATTGAAGAGTTCCACTATCAATACAAGCAGTTACAAGCGGTCCATGAATTTAAGAGTTAACAAGTTCATAAGGGACAATGAGTTTACTATGGCTAAAAGGTTTTTCCAAACAAGTCTTGTAGGTAGTTGATATTTGTCAAGATTCACCCCTTAATGGATTATCCCGAGTATAGGGTTACAATTTTAGCTATTCCTGAACTAAATGTGGAGTTTTTATGGCAGTTATGAAGCGGAAAAGATTCTTCTCCACTTGCTAGTGAGGATTTTAGCTATAAAAATAAATATATATTGTATATATACATGTGTTTATGCAATGGCATTCTAACTGTAGGGATGAAATCTGGAAAATTATGGATGTCTGTCCTGTGTATTTAGAGATTTTTTTTATTGGTTGTATATGTTTATTGCAAAAAAACAAAAACAAAATGGCTAAAAAAAAACATTTTCACAATTCCTATATTACATACTCTTAATTTATAAAACAATATGCTCCAAAATGAAATGGGTGGAAAAAATTCATCTGGTAAGGGGTTAAGGGAGATAACTCAATTCACAAAGTTAATCTGGTAAGGGGTTAAAGAGAATTTTCTTGATATCAAAAAGTTTATTTCATGTTCTCATCACCATGACATTCTGGAACATCCCCTACGATTTTTCTTTTTTGGAATGACTGTCTTCCTTCAGGTTTTAAAACCGTCAAATGGAAATTGTGTTTTTAAAAGTACAATATGAGGTTAGGTAAAAACAAAACTGCTTACAAAGATCAGAACCATGAACATGCAAGCAAAATACAAATTGGTCTCAAATGTTTGATACAATCTTTTGACTATTTTCTTTTTTTTTTAATGGCAGATCATTCCACATCACTCGTAACAAAATGAAAAAAAAATTAGAGGAAGCTCTGTACTCGGTAGAGTTTTCATGGCTCCCAATTTTGTGGGGAGAAAAAAAAATGACATTAACAATAAAACATTTCTGCTTTTAATCAAAAACATCACACTCCACATGCAATATCTACAACCTGAGATATTAGTTGGTTTTAAAACAATTTTTAAAAATTCACTTGTTTTTAAATTTAAACTAGATACTAAATTTAACTCCTAGCTTTTTTTTTTATTTTACTTTTTTGCTAAAAATGCTAACATCTAATCTATTTTAAAATATATTTAAGAAAGAAAAAAAAACCCAAACAAACAAAACGATGAAGTTTAGGGAAGATATATGAAATTTCCCTGTGTTTGAGAAATGAGATTTTATTAATAATTTTAATAATAAGATGTTTTAAATTCATTTCTGAATTAAAACTTAATACTATTGCATCAGATTTCTTTCTGTTAAGGTCATCTATAGCATTAATTGAATTTTCTAACAGAATTAGCATAGAGGACATCAGCAACATTTTAAATGAAGAAATACTTCTAGTTATATAATTGGCTACAATTTTGATAGAAATAAAATATTTTTCTCTTTTTTCTTCATTTTTGAATGTTGTGTTCCTTTTACAGCTTGCTCAGAGCCTCACACCTTGAGGTCTGCAGTCTAATGAGCTATCATTCAGGGTTTTGTTGCAACATTTGCTGATATTTAGGTTACTTCGTGGAAAATAAGTTTTCTTTTTTGTATTGTGTGTTGCTGGTCTGGTCCTAGAAATAGAACCAATGACTTATTGATGCAAAGTTATACATTTTATCATTGGTTATTCTTGCAACTATCTAGCTGCTGTCATCTTTTATTTGGGTGCTCCAAAAATATGGACTTGGCTAAGTTCACATTTTGGAACAACTGTTGAGGAATGGACAATGTACAATAACCACATGCTTACTATCTTAGTTGTGGGCTTATTAGTTTATATTTATCATATTTTAGTTTTTAAAAAAATACCATATTTATATGTGTACAATGTGATCTGCTATATTTTTCATGTAAAAAGCATGAATATATTTTATTTTCCATGTATAATGTGATCCATACTTTACTGCATGGAAGGTGTGAAATGGTTAGATGATTAGTTTTTAGTTTGTTCAATGCATCATCTTTTTGTTAATATTGTTGATATTAAAAACCCAGAAGTTGGATATCTTTGGTCACTTAGGAAGAGAGTAAAGATGATGGTTTCTACTATTTGCTTGCCAAACACACAGGGTGGTCAATCATGAGAAGTGAATTAACATTGCAAGTCAATCTAGCCAAGCAAAAGCAGTTGTATTAAGTAAGTTGGCCATTTATGAGAGAAGCCATTTTAGAGTAGAACCACTGTACATAGGTTATTCCTGTGATACAAGTAAGCAAAATTGCCAAAATATTACTCATGAATAATGTAACCCCACTCCCAGTTTGGCTTTTGGTTCTGATACAAAATATCTTATATTGTACACAAATAAATACGGTACTTTTTTTTTTATTCACTCGAATCAGGATTTAGTCATTTTCTTGACAGCCTTCTTTAACCTTCAGCACTCTGTAGACGTTCTTTGCTCGCAGTTTGTCCTGCCACTGCAGGCAATTTTGATCACCAAACAATTGTGTGAATTTCTCGGTTGTGTTGTCATGTCAATTTCAGCCATAGATGAACAGACACACAAGTTACAGGCTTTCAAAGTTACTAAGTGTACAAAATCTTAGTGCCCTTGAAAAATAATGCAGAGTGCTAAAGGTCAAGAATTCAAAACCATCAAAAAAAGCAAGTGAAGCAGATAGAGAAAAAAGAATGAGTGAATAGCATCTTTGATTTAGCTAAGTCAGGCACAAGAGAGGAAAATTTAAGACAGAGATAGAGAAAAATGTATATTTTGTTTTAAAATGAATTTATTTCAAAATGTCACTGTCTCAAATATAATTAGTTTTATGCAGTCAAATGGTTAAAGCAAGTATGTTTTTGTAAAGATTCTGTCATAATAGAATCCAAGATGGCCAGTATGAGCAGTTTCCCTTTGCTTTATGAACATCAAGTTGAGCAGAGTAGAATTTTCTAGAAAAGGAAGAGTATAAAAAGTTAGGCAATAGAGCACCATGGGATGTTTATTTTTGGTATTGGTGTGTGTTTTTTTTTAAATTTTTATTTTTATATTAAAAAAGTCTTTATTCACCGAATATTAGATTCTTTTTTTTAAAATTATTTTTTTTTTAGTGTAGGAAAGGTAGTGTAATTATGAGTTGGTGTGGTGGTGGGTGTTGAAAATCAGTGCAGGGAAGGAATATCATGTAGAATCATGATAAACAGACAACAGGTTGAGAGATGTGGCAGAGTTAAGCTCACATATCAGAGAGCGAAAGGCGGGTATTGATAAATATTAAGCTTAAATGCTCACAAGAGTGGTAAGCATGATTTAACTCTTAAATTCATACAAAAAAAAAATAGAATATCAATTTCAAGAGAAATAACTTCTGATAAAAATTATCTCCCTTTGACCATTTGGTGAATTTAAAAGTTTTTTTATTTAATTCACAGAAGAGTTCCACTATTTTAATGCTATTCATTGAAGAGTTCCACTGTCAATTAAAAACCGTTTATGAATTTAAGAGTTAAAGACCTGTCTATAATTTAAATGGAAAACAGAAGCGAGGCCGTCCGAAAACCAACTGGCCACGAACCATCCAAGAAGACCTCCGACGGGTGAACAAGAGCTGGAGTGACTTCAGTTTGCTGACTGCTGACTGATCGAAGTAGAGAGTGTTGACTGCCTTAAACGTCAGATGATGCGGGAGTGTTGATTGATTGATTGATTGATAATTCAAACAAAAATAAAATAAAATTCAAACTCTCGTTCTCAATCAAGCCCAAAGCCAAAAAGAATCGTTTATGTTACCCACCACCATCACACAACACCATTCTTCGTCTTCTCATTTTTATTATTACAAAGCAATATTTTATTGTTGATTTTTGGTTTTTTCTTGTCTTTTTAAGAAATTTTTCAAAATATTTTAAGAAAATTTTCAGAAATTATTTTAAAAAAAAGATTGTTTTATTTTGTATATGTAAATAAGAAAGAGCAATTTTTAAAATGCTATAGGTAAAAAGTTTTTCTTTTTTGTAAGATCAGACCAAGCAGAAAAAAGATAGTCATCAAAGTATACTTTCCAGAGTTTAAAAAAAAGTAAAGATTCTTAATTTGCATAAATTTTCATAAAATAATAAAATTGGTTTATCAAATTTTTGGCACACTTATATATATTTTTTCATTTTTGAAAATTTTTCTTTTTATTTAAATCAGCAAAAAGATAGGAAAGAGAGACACTTAGTTAAAAAAAATACTTTATATACCGCTTTGTATATAATTTCTACTCTAGCACCATCTGTTGGCAATTAAAAGCACTAATAAAGATCTAAATATAAAGGCATCTGCAATAGGTGTTCTGCTGAACTACTACAGAGAAAAAGAAAGAAAAAAATTGGTTTCATTCATTCATGAATTCCAATGACTGAAGAAGGAGTTTTGCTAACCGGTTAAAACGATGATAATATTATTTATTTTTATTGAAGAAAATTTTGATTAAGTGAATGTGTCACTTTAGTTAACCGAGTCTCATTATGATTGTTTGTTTTTATTACCATGAATCTACACAGATCCCCCCACTGCCCAAACACACACACACACACAATAATGTTGTCAAAAACAGTTACACGTTTGGAAAAAAAATCTATGCAAAGAAAGGTGAAAATGTATGAAAATTGAACATAGAAAGGATGTGGTGAATTTATGATACATGTTTTGAAAAGAAATTACTAATTTTTATCTGTAAATGTATGCATTATATATAACACAAATGCATATAAATGTATAAATATTGTATAAATATGTATGCATAGATGTACCGCTAGAATTTTGAATATAAATATGCACTTGTCTTATACATGAGATGTAAATACTAAAATACACATATGCATACCTAAGTACGGTTCTCTAATGTGCAGACATTATTGTATATCTTAGATAGACAGATCTGAGAAATGTGTGTATTATATATGTATGGTGTCAAATAAGTAACTC
>VCCN01006683.1:1446714-1460620 GCA_006491835.1 Architeuthis dux
AAAAAATAATGATTCAAAATTTTGCAGATTGGATCACAGAGCTATGATTTCTAAAATTCAATTTCTCTGGTATGGAACAACAAAGCTTATTTACCCTAACTTATTTCTGATTTTTGAAGTTAGTGAAAGAGAAGAGCTCCTTAGCTAGTCATTCATTGTATTCTGCTTTACACACAGACACATACAGACCAAGACACATACAGACCAAGACACATACATGCACTAACATGCATGTACATATGCAACCAGAATATGGCAGAAATTGAATTAACCGATGAATAGTAAGAGATCTGATAAATCTCAAGTAACAGAAGAGTGCTCTCAAATAACCAAGATGGTGTGCAACTCACTTGAGCCTCCAGCTTTTTCAGATCATTTAACAGCATCATATTTTCCCGCTCCAGTTCACTCACTTGGACCCGGTACTTCTGCAGGTTTTCCTGAAAATAAGATTAAATTTTTTTTTAAATTTAAAAACAAAAACAAAAAACCCTCCAAAAACTCGGGATCTGTGGAAAACCTCATGGTGAATTTTCAGTGCACAGGAAAAGAATTCTATTAGGCGGTGCAAGATTTCTTTTTTAAAAAATTTGTTTCAAGTAGCAGCTTATTTGTTCACAAATTTATATACACTTATGCTATTATTCTGCATGCTTGTGTGTACGACTGTCGTGCTTTCTGATTATTATTCATTCTCCTCATATCTTTCATCGTTTCTCTTCTTCCCCCGGCCCTGTCGGCTGGGGCCTAGAATACGCCGACTGCATCCCCTGCAGAGGGGTAAGACTCCCCCAAACAGGTGCTACCAAAGTCGCAAGACTCTATTTTATAAAAAATAACCGTTCACCAAAGAACATGAACAAGGGTAAGAATGGAAGAGGGTACTTATGCTTGAAATTAAGTTATAGTAGTAGTAGACCACTGGAATATAGATAGCAAAAGTAATCAATAATAATGCTAATAATAATGATAATAATAACAATAGACAAGACTGGCTGCTGCAGGGTCAAACTCCGCTCCAACTTCTATTCCGACTGAAGAAGATTACTGCAACTTTTGTATTGTATATATATTATATATGATAAATTTTCCTTAATATGTGTCAGTTGTCAATTTAGCTCAGTTAATAAGACACCAGCCTAGCAATCACTAGGTTGTGAGTTAAAATCACGGTAGAGGAACAGGGATTTTACATATTGGTTTACACACCAAATTTTGGTGAGGTTTGTTGTTGTTGTTGTTCGTGTTACGGTAGGAGTGGAGTTTCACAATATATTAGCTTTATTTGCCTTTTCATCTTATTGCAGTTAATATAGACACATTCTATAGGTAAGAAATTTCTTTAATAAAATTATATACTTTAATCGCAGAAATATATATGCAAGATTAATGATGATATCTTAGTTATCAACATTTGTGGAATTAAATTAAATTCTTAATTTCCCCCAAATCCCAAAAGACAATCTCTGAGTGAAAAAATATTTATTTTCTTCAGCTTTGACATTATTCCTTCAAACATTTGTTCCAACTCAAACATTTTCAGGGTGGTAGCCTGGAATTTGATTTCCCCACCGTTTTTATAGAATTGGGAAGTTTTCTGGGGTCCGCAGTTTTGTATTTGTATTTGTATTTTAAAATGGCCAAATAAGACACTAAAAATGGTCAAAAACAAGCTCAGCTTAATTGAGAAATTGGAATTAGGTTTTTATAGAATTGGGAAGTTTTCCGAGTTCCGCATTTTTGTATTTGTATTGGTATTTAAAAAAAGCCAAAATGGCCAAAAAAGACACTAAAAATGGTCAGAAACAAGCTCAGTCTTATTTGACATTTTTGACAATATCTTTGTACAGATGAGAGAATAAGTGAAAAATACAGTGATTAATTCATGTAGGTATGGCGGTGACAATAATTTGTCTTGATTGGCACTTGTTTCATCTTTCACTGTTTGTGATATAAATATAGTTTTACGTTTCTAAAGTGTTACAAAAAGACAATCACGCTTTTACTGTAGTCAGAATGAGTTAAATGCCTTGGAAATCAGCCTTGTTTCTCATTTCTGAATCAGACTATAGTGAGATCAGTGCTGCATTTTCCACTTGTAACATCATGTTGGCTTTTAAAAAGTTTTGGATTTTGGAAGATTTCGGTTTTCAGAGTTTGGGAAAAGAGGTACGCAACCTGTAGTAAAAAAAAATGGTAGGAGAGAAATTGATTTTCTGAGAATCCAACTCACCTCATATGTGACAGACAAGTTAAACCTTTCTTGTTTGAGCTGACCAATCTTGGCCTTATATTGGACCATGTTACTGACCAACTCCTCCATTCTGCAAAAGATAAGAAAATAACAGTCAAATATACAATCTTTCATCTTTTCTGCTTTTATTTTACTTAATGCACAAAGAGAGCTACAAATTGTGGTCAAATTATTTTGCATTTTCATCATTTATTATTTCTACAACAGCTTATAATAATTATTATATCATACATAACTAGCATAGTACCCATAAAAAATGACAGAGTTATTTACATATGGATCAGCACTTCTGCCTAGGATAAGAATATCTGGACGCTCTGCCTAGGATCAAAGTGTCACGCCTTGGCACTTCTACTTAGGATCAGAGTGTAGTATCTGTGCACTTATTGAAAAGTGTTACACACACAAAATGTCGCTCTCTTTCAGAGAAATAGTGTGTATTTAGGCAGTAATCCTTCATTAATGCATGTCTGGTTAAATACGACCGACAAGGAATACCTTTTCCATTTTTTGGTTAGTCTTTCTTGTTTACGCACAAGAGAACGTATGTCAGGATCCAATGTATATAAATATTGTCCAAAAAATATATCTGACCGAGCGATTTCGACTGTACATGCAGTCATTTTCAAGATCGTGAAAAACTGTAGTGTTACTGTTTTGCACTTTTCAAATAGTGTCCAAATTAAATTTGATATATTATAAGAGATAGATAGATAAAGTGTTGTTATATGAAAACCTTTGTAAAATTATATATTAAGAACTGAGGTAATTTCAAGTTTGCTAGAAAAATCCACAACGTCAAATTATGAGAGAATGTACAATCTATTGTTAAAGATGATATCTCAGTGATAGAGTAGAGAACTTGGGGCTGCAAAATCTAATATTGAAATGTGAGAAAGGTAAACATTAGGTGTCAAGAAAAGAGAAAAAAAAGTCTAAATCTTTATAGAGACATGTCCCCCACTCAAATTGGTCAGTCTAAAATGATTTTCCCAAACGAGCCATAATGTAACTTTTTCTGTTCCTTTGTCTGCCGGTAATTTCCACTTTCTATTACTGATGAAAAGGTAAGACAAAATTAATTGAATATATTGCACACAAAAAAAATTAAAATTATAAAATTAAAATGATCATCTATGTATTTATATGTCTGGTTTTTTTCTTATTTTTGAGGATGTATTAAATTTTATACTCTTCAAAATAATAACTGTTTTCATCAGCACATTTTATATCATTATAGTTTTTAAAATAACCCTGGGATTTCCACTGGTCCCACGAGTATCATTAATAAAATATACCAAATCCACCTACTGTATAAAGATGGATGCTATTATGAACATCTACAAAGAAAAGCTAACAGTGTAGTGTTGCTGGTTGTCTAGTTAGCTAATCTGCGGATCAGAGCTATAACTAAGACAATTCTATTGACTAAAATTTGACAGATTATTTAAAAGTATAACATTCATCAGAAATTTTTAAAAACTGCAGTCTTTTTTAAAAATGAAATTGTATTAAAATAAATTTACATTCTTATTTATAAATTACTGCTTCTATAAATAATAATAAGAACATTAATGATAATTATGATGAAGGCCTACCTTTGCAAAGGTTATGGTTGACTATTAAGGAACATACAATCTTTTGTTATAGCTAATAAATATCTCACTGAAAGAGTACTGAATCAGACAGTACAAGTTCCAAATTTGAAGTAAAAAAAGTGGGACCACAAAAAGAAATTCCATGTTCTGAGCAGGAGTTTTGATGGGCAGTCTTTCATCTAATGTTCCATCATTGACTAATATTTTCCCCTCTTTGTTCAACAAAATATCAGAAGCAGTACCAGCTGTTGAGGTAAGACCGAGTGGTAAGATAAGAAGAGAAAAGCCTTCTGACTCCTATTTCGTAACCCTTCTCCCCCAGCAACTTTCTCAACTAATGGATAGGTGACTGTCGCATTACCGACCAGTCATAAAGATGGTGAGGTTTATGGTGGTCAAGTTATGTGACTATCAATATATCTCTTTCTTGTGGGCCTTTGCTTATTAGGATAAATATTAGTTTACTGCTACCACTGGTTGCCCTCTACCATGATAGGGCTTACAGGATCTGTAGGGTTACATACCAGCTCTCAAGTACGGCTACATGTTCAAAAGACAGGACTGCAAGGCTAGAGGTCCAGGATTTTGTCATTTTACATTGGCCAAAGAAAGCATTATTTTTAAATAAGTCTGTCTTTCTCTTTGACATCTTCCCAAAGGGGGCGAGGAAAACATGGATTTCTGAACTCGTGAGTTGAAACCTATCCATTGGACACATGTGAACATAATGATGGTAGACAAAATATATGCACTCTCACACACACGCATCATCATCCCCCTCCCCATCTTCATCATGTGCACGTGTCAGCATCACCCCCACACACACACCAACACGCATCTGCATCATACGCACATGTCTGAACCCCCCACTTGCATCACCCACACACATCTACATCATGTGCCCATGTCTGCATCACCAACACACATCCTGATCATATGCACGTCTGCATCACCCCCACACATATCTGAATCACATGCATACAAATGTATCATATGCACATCACACACACACATAAAATGCATACACACATGTATCACATGCATATCACATCACACAGATGCATCAACATCAACCACACACCTCTACAATACAAACAGACATGTACATCAATCAGTAAAATTGCCTAATTTTGGTTTAGAGAATCAAATTTGCAATCTCTTAAAGCAGGGGTCAGCAGATTATGGCGCGTGGACCAAATCCAGCCTGCAACCTCATTACATTCGGACTTCTGTCTCTGAAGTGTTTGAAATTACTTACATTTGATAAAAAGTAGGTTGTTTTTTTTTTTTGAAACTAACAAATTTTTGAAGTTTCTAAGAAGCTTTCTTCCGAAAAAATTAAAACTATTTTTTGTTCTTTCAATCCAACTATTCTTCGTAATTCGTAAAACAATAGGTTGGGTTTGTTTTTGAAAACTAACAAACTTTTGAAGTTAATAAGATACTTTCTTCCGAACAAATAAAAAAATATTTTGTGTGCTTTCAATCCTATTTTTTTTATTGAATGTAAGTAATTTTGAACATTTCAGAGACACACTAGCGAGACCAGTTCAGGATAGTTTCTTCTGTGATGTCAAACGTGGACATTGTTTATCCTGGTAACTCTGCTGACGTTTCAGTGACGTCACCAGTGTTGAGGAAAAATGTGTCCCTTTTCGTTAATAAGATACTTTCTTACGAAAATATTTTTTTAAATATCCTTGAAAGACAAGTATTTAAAAAGATGAAACGATCACTTATCAATTGTTTTAAAATTCTTTATTAATGATTTCCCCTCAATATCTATCGAATTGGAAAAAAATAGCAAAGTGAATATTTCAACACATTTACTGCCATATTACTCACATAGGTGTCTTGTGGCATGTTGCATAATGCCTCCAACCCACATGTGCATCTATTCCACAGTTTTATTTAAAGCAATAAATAATTTTATTTAAGGCAAAAGGGACAAATCTATGGGACACCCTGTACACGTGTGCCAGGGTATATCAATGAGTTTAGAAACTCAGTTTCCGCCTTTCGGCACTGAGCAGAAGACACACTTACTTTGTTGTGCTATCCAAGCTAGCAGTGAACGTGTTAATACAGAATTATTTTTATGAATCATTAAATTCACAATTATGCAAAAAATTATTGTATTAAAATTGTTTTTTTTAAAAAATCTTCCTATTTTTTTCAATATCAGAATTTAATATTTTTCCTTTTCCCAATTAGTTTCTGTCTTCTTTGCTAATGTTATAACCACTCAGGTGAAATAAAAATGAATTTAGAAAAAAAAAAAAATTTGCTTTATGGGGAGGATATTTTGTGTGCTTTCAATCCTATTTTTTATCGATTGTAAGTAATATCGAACTTAATATTATCAGCCAGTTTCGCTTTGCTACTCCGTAATTTTATTGGCACCAAGGAGGTGGGACCACACTGTTTACATCATATAACCAACCAATCAAGTGTGTTTTACACACCTATACCCACTTTGCAAGTAGGGACCACACTTCTTACTAATGGAAAATTCCTTCCAAATCCTAAAATGGTGTGATTTTTGTCTGTCATCACTTGACCATGAGAGACTGGTGTCCAACGCGACTCTACAGATACACCTGGCTCACTTGTTGACACCAGGTTCATGGCAACGCGAAAAATAAATTTTGTAAGAATTTGTTTCAATCTTTTCTAATCTCATTTGTTTTCCTTAATAATATTTTTCGTTTGAGATTCTCTTTTCTAAATAAAGATATCCTTCAGTTTTTTCCTAGTCTACTGTATATTTCATTTATTTGTAAAATCTTAAGTTACTTAAATTTGCTTCTAGACTTTTTACATTAAACTTACAAGATTAACCCATGTTAATTGTAGACTTTACTTAATTGTAAAATCCACACTACTCATGGTGTCACAGACATTTTTATTTCATTTAATGAGGTTTTTATCAAGCATATTGAAATCTTATGTATAATGTTCCGTCTATGTGATTAATAGTCACCACTGAATTAATTGAATTGATAAGGAAGGAGATTATGTTGAAAAATAAATATTTGTTGTGTAAAATAAATGTTTTTTTCATTAGTCTTATTGATGTACCAATGTATATGTATGCATGTATATCTGTACATAAAATAGAAAGTCACGATAAGTCAATCTCCTCCGTTTGCAGCAAGACAAATCAGAAGCAGTGTACATAGATACTTGAACATATGTCTACATATCTAACTTCCAAAATTGGAGAGCTACAAATGAAATACACCTGATAAAAATATACATTGAGGTGAAATGGGGAGGAGGAGTGGAAAATGGTGAAAGATTGCACTTGGATGACTTTCGACATGTCAATTTTTTTATTTTAATTATTTTGATGTCGCCAAGGCACTGCCAGAATGTTTACCAGATGTGCCAGACTTTTACCAGCTGTTTCCAACACCCACTCACAATTCAACAGATGTTTCCATCATGCCCTCCCACTCCAATTACTCACATTCAACAGATGATAACCGACTTGATTACTAATTATTATTTCTCCGTCTTATTGTCACTCTTTAATGCAAATTTCTAAGTCAAATACCTTCCGACAGTTAAACTAAAATGAAGTGCGAGGTTTGTCCGGAAAGTATCCTGCCATTTTGAATTATCTTGAGAACCAGTTACGTAACCGTAATGTAATTTGGCAACCAATCAGAGGTGACCTTACTGCACACTCATGGACTGACACTCTTCTGTGGGGTTACTTAGTAGTGAGACGCCATTGAGTGAGCTTGTGTACTGTGTGACCGTCGCATTCACAATGAAAAATCTTCCCATTCTTCACATCTCATTGCATACAGACCACATTTTTCTCTGTGCGACTTCTGGTTTATCGTTGTGCGATGTGAGTTCAAATTGTTGCAGTTGTAATAATAATTGTTTACCTCTGCCAATGAGGTTGGATAGGTATATGTATTCATGTTTGTCTGTCTGTCCACACAATGAATTTCAATGACATTTTGTGGAAGGGTGGGCCAAAGGCTAAAGAAGAATTGATTAAATCTTTGGGTGGATCCAGGAATATTTTTGATTGGGAAATATATTTTCATATATATGTATTCACTCATGTTTGTCTGTCTGTCCACACAATATCTCCAAAAGTCCAAAATGAATTCCAATGACATTTTGTGAAAGGATGGGCTCTGAGCTAAGCAAGAATTGATTAAATTTTGGTGCGGATCCAGGAATTTTTTATGATTGAGAGATATTTTTTCATATATGAATACAATAGTCCAAATAATAGAAAATCGAAACTTACACAGTTACCTCCCCAGCATAGTAGCTATATATGAACTGATTTTCATTCAGTTTTTAGCTAGTGTATGGCGTTGGCAGAGGTATGTGCTATCCGAGTGCATTCTAGTTGTAATGGTAGTGGTTGTAGTATTTGTAATAGTAATTGCTGCAGCATCCGCCGGTGACATTATTTCTTAGTTTTTTCTTTTTAAAACAAGTCAAACAAAAACATTGGTTCTTTCAGTAAATTAGTGACTTAAAATGACTTTCTAGCTTTCAAGATTTTTAAAGCCTGTTGATGTGTTTTAGTGTTTTTTAAATGCTTTTTCCTCTCTCTCTCCCCCAGCGCCTCCTCAATTGCAGCACTGCGATTGTGATGCTGCAGAAGTGGTGTCGGCAGCGTTTTAGTACTTTTTTCCCCCCCTGACAAACGCAGGGAAGCGTAAAAAAAAAGGGAATAAAAAAACACTGACCTTGATTGCAAATGCAAAACTAAGTAGATGCATTTTATTCACTTAAGATAAAAATCTTTTTGTAAAGAAAGGATTTATTTATGTGCATGTGTTAGCGTCTATGTATGTATTGTATGCATATCTATGTGTATGATTATATGTCTAATTTCTCGGTATGTGTGTGTATATATATATATATATATGCAAAGACTGTGTATATCACACACATGGATACATTATACACATAAATATAAACATAAAAATCACGCTGTATCCAACAGGTACACAGTGTTCAACAGGAAACATAAGACAAGTAAATGTGTGTGCGTGTGTGTGTGTGTGTGTGGGGTGGGGTGTATCCCCCCCATCTTATATCAAGTGTTTCATTTTCAAAGCTGCTAAACGAAATAAAATCTTAAATGAAACAAATGCACCCCCCAAATGCACCCAATGCAAACAAATACACCCAATGATTGTGTGCAAATGTGTTTATGAATATGTACAATTAGCTTTGTGTACGTATGAAAAAAGGCAAAAAGCAAAAATAGCGTTCAGCTTTTGTTTTGCAGCAAGCCGTTATAGAGGCAGCTCTCATCCTCTTCCTTTCTCTCCCACGTCCAAGTCTCCAGTACCTTCCACCACCACAAACTCCAACAACTCAGCTTGTTAGACTCTATAGATCCACTTGTCTGCCGTCAACTTGTATATAACGCAATATAAACGCATACACTTCTTGGGGTCTTCAATTCACTTTTATTTACACTCAAACATTCACATCTACACGCTAGGACACAAACTGCTTACTGATTTGAACACAGTAAAATATCAGAAAAAAGGTACTCCAGAAACCGGAGAGTTCCACTACTGATCATTAACAAAGAAAGCTAACAGAGTTATCTTTCTTTGTATATGATATATTAACATATTGACATTAATTACATTTTCTGTTAATTGGACGTGTTCATTTTCTTCTCGGTTTGAAGATGTCCAGATTCAGGCTCTTTTGGTCACCACCAATTGTATGGTCTTGAACATTGTACCAAGATTTATTTTGTCTGGTAGTTTTACCGGCCCTCCCTAGTATAGTCACTGTTATCCATTTCTCTGTGCCTGGCAACTTGTACTGGATTTGGTCACTTTCTTTTTCTACTACTGATCATTAACAAAGAAAACTAACAGAGTTATCTTTCTTTGTATATTATATATTAACACTAACATACAATCATCACCATTTTTGTGTCTGGGAACGCTCAAACGTTTTTTAAAAATAAATTAATAGTAATTGCTTCTTTGCTTTACAACATTTCAGCATTCAAAAGCTTTTTATAGGAATGCTCTGTTGATAATGATCTCAGAGGAAGCTCCTGTTTTTGTTAAACAGTCCGAAATCTGGTCAAGATCCCTGATCCACTCTATTCGAACCTCCTTCTTGGTCATCATCTCCTTCACTCTTGCCACATCAATCCTTAGACGACGATCACTAACAAGGTTAGATGAATTCAAAGTCTCTACAGGTGATGAGTTGTCAGTTTTGCAGAGAACTTCTGGTAATCTGGGTAGACAGAATACTTCCTGTATCATAGCTGCTACTAAAACACCAGCATCAGCTGCTTCACTGAGTGCAAGAATCTCTGAAGCTAATGAACTTTTTTTGTTACATGATCCAGTTTTTTTGATGACCAACACATGCTCAAAACTGTCAATAAAAAATGTCAACAGAGGTTTCTTCAGTTTGTAAGTTGGTCTGGCTGGCTATGTATGTACAGGTTGCACCAGTGGAGCTAGAGGGCTGAAAATTTAAACATTTACTCCTTATTATGTCTAGAAAAAACCCATAATAGGTTTTTAGTGGGGGTTCAATTTGCAATGCAAGCTTATGCTAAATTGGTCCCTTGGTTTGTGTCTGGCAGCATTCACACTTGGGTTTAAAAAAAAAGAATTCAGACTTTTTTAGTGAACCAACAAAAGCGAGAGAAGTAACTTATTCGTTGATCACCCCATTTTAACAATTTTTTGATTGATCACCCCCAACACGGCATGCTGCCAAAAGACGTTGGTCACGTGACGGTTTCTATTGAGTGACTAACCAGAGCTGTTCTTTTTTTTTTTCTTCTAAAAGTTATCCAGATCATTTTTAAAAACTCAATTGGTCAACAATGAACAAAAGGATAGTTTCTAATGTGGCTCTTCCTTAGTACGAAGATAGAAGTGAAGGACTTGAAAAAGCTATTTTTATCATCACATAAACATTATTCTTCTGATTTTCTGATTATTTTCTATATGGTTGAATATTCTAGAGCAAACTGTATATGTGTGCTAGTGTGTGTATGTGTGTGTATGTGTGCTTGTATGCATGAATTACTTGAAAGTTCTTTGATGAGAAAAAAAAGGGCCAGGGAGGGGCATGTAATCTACTTAAATTGGGACTTAATAGTTTAATAAGCCAAACAGAGAAGAAGAAGGTTCGGAAAAATGGTTGACATCCAATCTACGATCTGATTGTTAATTCAGGTTGAAAGATACCAGGAGTCGGGGAAGATACTTAATTACAATAAATGGAAAGGAAGGAGAAAAAAGATTGATAAAGAAATATAAATAAATACAAACAATAAGCAAAGAAAAGAATGACGGAAAAAAGAGCAAGAAAGAGAAAGAGAAGGAAAAGATGGATAAAGAAGAAAAAGAGGAAGTGAAGGTATGAGGAGGAGATGAAGAGAGGAGGAAAGGCAAGTAAGAAGAGAAAGGGGAGGCAGGAAGAGAAAGTTCTTGTACTTAAGAGATCAGAAAAATTGCAGTGGGGAAAAAAATATATCAGGATTTTGATAAGGATATTCCATTAAGCCATGGCCAGTTATCTGATTTTTATATATATATATATGCATCTTATAACAGAAAGAACAGGACAAGCGTTATCACTAACAACTTGTTTCACGTTTATTATCAAACTGAATGAGTAAAAACACAACCCAGAATTTTGTTATCTCCACCCTCCCATCTTTTTGTCCATTTGGGGTGACCGTTGGAATTTTTTTCTTTCCTCTTTGAAACATCCTCGAAACAACTATCATAATATATATATATACACACAAGGTGCTACTATCATAATATATATATACACACTCACACAAGGTCTTACTATCATAATATATATACACACACACACACGGTCTTACTATATATACACACATACAAGGTGCTACCCAATAGTTCAGGGAATTTGAACAGTGCAAGCAAAACCAAGTATTACAGAATTTTGCCACTACCCTTTATGAGCAACACTTTTTCTGATATTACTGTCCAAGAAGAACCAAAATTAGTCACTCAATAGAAAGCAAAACGTGACCAATGTCTTTTGGAAGCATGTCATGTTGGGAGTGTTTAAGAAATTGGAAAAAGGGGTGATCAATAAATAAGTTACTTCTCTCGCCTTTTGTTGGGCAGTGATCACTAAAAAAAAGTCTGAATTTTCCAAATAACAAGTGGACACATAACAAGTGGACACAAACTAAGGGATCAATTTAGCATAAACCTACATTATAAATTGAGACCCCCGCCCCACTAAAATTTGGGGTAGCACCTCCTTTTTATTCAGTTAATTCAAGACTATGATGAGGATATGAGATTTTCATTTACCGTATTTGATGGCATATAAGATCCTCCCCCCCCTCCCAATGGCTCAAATACTAAATGTAACCTTTGTTGTCCAGCTCCACATTGGTCAGAACTTGAACTTGGAGTTAAAAAAAACTGAATGATAAATGAGAGGAATTCAAGGAAATATGCTTTTATTTTCTTTCCAAATATTCCTTTCTGAAATAAAGGGTGTTTTTATGCCATCAGATACACGGTAATCCTTCACAATTCACTTGCTCCAGGAGGTACAATTGGATTAACACAGTACCTTCACAAATCTCTCATGAGTGGCCTACATGATTATAATTACAAATTGTATTTCACTAAGATTAAGACAAAAACTGGCTCAAAAGGTAAATGTAAGCTTCATTGTCCAGATCCACATTGACCAGAACTCGAGGAGGAGTTAAAAAAACATGGTGATAAACACGTTTTGCTGTAAGCATATGAAAAAAACAGATGGCCTTAAACATACTTGATAAGTTCAGGAAAAGTGTAGGTAATTTTGAAAAATAGGTGACTTGGTTCGCAGCTCTCCTCAACTTCTATTATTTATCTGTTGAGATTCCCCTTGGAATTCTTAGGTACTTGCTCGATCAGGTAAAACTATAAATAAATCTTGGAGCAAGTCAACCAGATCAGATGGCATTTATTTCTACCATCCGATCTGGTTGACTTGCTCCAAGATTTATTCATAGTTTTGAAAAATGTTTTTGGGAGTGTCCAATACTGTTCTTTGGGGTAACTGCTCTGTGAAAAAACAGGTCATAAATACAATTTAGGATATCTAAAAATATTACAATGTTAAATTTCTTGGAGATATGATTAAAGACCGTGAGACTACTTGGTAATAGGTACTGCACCTTGTTTAACATTCAATCTCTTAGTCGGGGTACATCACTTTCATCTACATCATTTTAGTAAATATCAGTTTTGTCTAAATCATTTTGGTCTAAAATCACTTTTATCCCAGCAATATCTCCAAAAGTTCTCAATGAATTTCAATGATATTTTGTCGAATGGTTGGCTAAGGAAGAATTGATGAAATCTTTGGACGGAACCTAGAATTCTTTTCCTCTCAATCGAAAAAGAATCCTTGGATCCACCCCAAAATTTCATCAATTCTTGTCAATTAGTCAATGGCCCATCATTTGACAAAATGTCATTGAAATTCATTGAGATTTTGAAGATATTGTGGGAACAAAAGTGATTTTAGACCAAAGTGATTTAAACCAAACTGATATTTGCTAAAGTGATGTAGACGAAAGTACTGTAACCCTCTTAGTCAATGTATTTCACATTTCTTTTTTGTACGAATGCGTGGGGGAGGTAATTTCATCTTTGTTGTTATTTCTTTTCGACTGTGTTTCAACCAGTTGTTTCTCTGAACTTCTTCAGGTGAATTTGTCCAGTGTAGTGTCTTGTTGGCCTTGTTCTACTGTGAGGTGTGATCAATAACAAGACAATGCCATAGAAGGTAAGACAATAGACTGGCTGAAACATTGTTAAAGAAAATAACAAAATAAATAAAAACTAGCATTCCAGGGGAAATTATGAATCATTGCCACCCATATATGTTTCTTTTTATCTCATAAATTAAGCAGTGGTGGTGGTAAAATTAAGTTACCTGGATGAAAATGCTACAGTATGGTTTGAACCATAAATTCATGATTGAAAAAACCCAAGACAGGTCTGGTTAGTCACACAATAGGAAC
>VCCN01006683.1:1478524-1490646 GCA_006491835.1 Architeuthis dux
ATCGTCTTTTATTTTTAAAATTACTTGGAAATAATGACCCACACTTCCTTTTCTTTCTTTCTCTTCCTTCCTACCTCCTTTTCCTGAAGACCGCGCCCCCCATTCCAACCACGTGTAGACAAAAGATATTTCAGTACCTCCCCCTTCCCAGCCGATTCTTCTGCGAAGATGCAGAGACCTGTAACAAATTTATTTTACTGCCAAAGTCTCTGATCAGAAATAAATGGATCTAGTGATTCCAAATTTGGTCAGAACCAAAATCAAGCAAAGCAGAAACAACTAGAAATCACTCAGACAGCACATACCTCTGCCAATGCCATTGTTACTAAAAACTGAATGAAAATCAGTTCATATATAGCTACGATGCAGGGAAGTTAAGAAATTCCTGGATCCGCCTAAAAACTTAACCAATTCTTCCTTACCCCATAAAAGTTATGGATAGCGTGTTCAAAGCACACATCAGTGACTCATTTACCTTTTCAAACTTTATTGGCAGAGGTAAATAATTTGAAGTAAATACAGAGAAAATTTTGGGCACAAGGTTAGGTGTAATTAGTAATGACTATTAACATACTAAGTAATAACTATTAATAAAGGTCCATAGTTTAAATATTGGGTGTAAAGCTGAAAACACTTTCTACTGTTATTCAATAATGTAGAATATTTTGGGGAGAAACAAATTACAGCATAAGTTCGTCTTTACAAATTATGCATATAATAACCTTATTCGGTCAGTAATGCTTGCCATAATTCCATACCACTGACAATTTCTTTCTTCATTTACTATGCATTTCTACAGTAAAATTATTTACACTGCTTTTCTATAGTAAAGCCATTAGCAATGCATTTACTTTATACATATAATAGCCCTATTCTTACAGTAATACTTGCCTTAATTGCGGACCAGTGAAAATCGCTTTTTCAAAGATGTTCAATGCATTTCTATAGCAAAATCATTAGTAATGCATTTACATATTACATATAAAATCCCTATTCTATCAGTAATGCTTACACTAATTCCTGATCACTGACAATTGCTTTTTTGCTGATTTACAATACAGATTGAGTGTCCAACTAAATGACATTTGATGTCAAAAGTTGCAAAATCCAGTGCTTAATCATTAAATTTCTCAGTGCAGGGAGATGCAGATTCATGCTTTCCCCAAGGACATTAGTGTTTAGTGAACAGAAGCAGCAGGGACGGATGCAGCCTGTTGAGCTGACCATTTTCCAACATATTGGGGGTGGGAAGATTACTTTTAGAGGGGTCTGGCATGCTTCCCTAGAAAACTTTGAAAAATTATATTTCCAAGATTGGCTAAAATTGTGTTTCAGGGCATATCAGCTACTGAAATTAAGTGTTGTCTAGAAGTCTATTTAAAACATTTCAAAAGTTTTGTAGCTCATCCCAAATTTTTGGGAGGATGGGGGGATTTCTAGGGGGTTCCTAGAAAACTTTGAAAAATGATGTATCCAAGATTGGCTAAAATAGCGTTTCAGGGCATATCAGCTACTGAAATTAAGATAAATAAAAATTTTCGGAAAAAATTCTGAGGGTCTTCCAGAAGACCCTGGAAGACCCCCAGGATCTGCCCCTGTGTGTGTGTGTGTAACTTAGAATTAAAAGGTAGAATACAATGAAAGGTTGGTGATGAGGGCAGGGGGTACCAATGTAAATAGGAACATCAAACAAAACCTCCCACACACCAAGTTCAAAGTGACCCAGGTACACGAAATGCAAACAGAATTCTTTTAATGTTGAACGTGCAACAACACACGAGCACCTGTTTATCAGGTGAAAAACAAGTAAACTTTTGATCTTGGCCACCAGACTGAAATGCCAAGTGGATGTGAAATCTCTCCACTCTGCAAAACATGCAAAAAGAAACTTCCTTAATTCTAACCTTTTTAAAAAAATTACAAAACTTAATAAAAATACTGATCTGTTCATTCGTTGCCATCTGTCATGACTGACAGCAGATATATCAGCCATTTTGTTACTATTGCTTGAGCTATGGAAAGTGTGGACTGCCCATGCATTCAATGAACCATTCCTCATCAAAAGTTGTATAAAAAAAACAACAAAAATAATAAATCAGCATTTACTACCTACTACCATTGATAAATTTTTCTTTTAACTTTGAATTGAGTAATCATTGTTATTATTATTATAAAATTCTTCAAAAATGCCACATTGTTAGAACCTTAAAATGATATTTAATTTTTATTTCTGTTTCCAATGTGGAACGTAGCATTCTCCTGTTGGACATTTGTTTCTTGTTTCTTGTTTGAGTTGAAAAATACTTTCATTTCATAAATTTTATAAAATTTGTTTTTCTTCTCATAATATTAACAAGCAAGGCACCATCGATCAATACTTATACAAAGTATTATTATTAGAAACCGTCAACCAAACTGTTACCATAGGTTTCTTCAGTTTTCAAGTTAGTCCGGCTGGCTGGTTATGTATGTATGATGTGCACAGGCCGATAATTTAAACATTTACTACTTATTTTATGTAAAAAAAGAAGTGTTTTTGTTTTTTCACCCCTCCCACCAAATCCACACAGGTTTTTAGTGGGGGTTTCAATTTACAATGTAAGTTTATCCTAAATTGGTCCCTAGTTTGTACCCGACTGTTTTTTTGAAAATTCAGACTTTTTTAGTGATCACTGCCCAACAAAAAGGCGAGAGAAGTAAATTATTCATTGATCAACCCTTTTTCTAATTTTTTTTATTGATCACCCCAACACGGCATTTCGCCAAAAGACGTTGGTCACGTGACAGTTTCTATTGAGTGATTAACCAGACCTGATATTATTAATGTTTTAATGATGAAAATGGTGAGTCAAACATTTTAGTGGTTGCAAATGGGTTTACCCCAATCAAACAAGGTTATCTCTCGAGGGAAAACGTATTTGCTGAGCAAATTTTGCTGCAATAATGACCACAGATTTGGTCAAAGATTTCAAAATGAAAATAATAAAATTCAGCAAGGGAGGGACAAAAATTTCTTGGTAGAAGTGAAAAAATATATTGATTTTCCCTAGCGTTCTGCATATATTACCCTAAACAGAACATGGATCAATTTGAAACCTGATAAAACTCAATTCAGCTGTCATGATCGCACAATGCCAAACCCCCAAGGCACTGTAAAACTTGCTCAAGGGGCAAGTAATCATCAATAAATAGAAAAGGCGTGCTTTCTCCCACAAACGGACTATTGAAATGATGTCCAATATTGAATAAATTGATTTTACAAAGTGCACCAATGGCAAGAAGATGCTGGAAATAGCTTTAATGCCACTGGAGGAATAATTCTCCTGGGTGCAACACAGTAACCCTGCTGCCAATAACATTCGACAATGTGATACGTGGGGAACGGTTGGGAGCAGAACCTGAAGGCAAGAGTTGTTTTGTAGGAGAATTGTGTTCTGCTTTTGTAAAACATGAATTAGAAGAGTATTACAAGACTAATGTCTATAAAAGTGAATGTTTTCAAAAAGGAGGAGCAGAAAATGGGAGAGGGGGAGGAGTGAAGAGGAGAAGGAGTGAAAAGGAGGAGGAGTGAAGAGGAGAAGGAGTGAAGAGGAGAAGGAGTGAAGAGGAGAAGGAGTGAAGAGCAGGAGGAGCAAGGGGTGAGGAGGAAAAAGGGGAAGAAAGGAGAGGGGATAATGGGGGAAAGAGAAGTAGGAGAAGGGGGAGAAAAGAAGGGAGAAGATGAGGAGGAGGGGAAAAAGAAGAGGAGGAGGAAAAAAGAAGAGGAGGAGGAAAAAAGAAGAGGAGGAGGAAAAAGAAAGGGGAGGAAGAGGAGGAGAAAAAGGGTGAGAAAAGAAGTGGGGAAGAAAGAAAGCAGAAGAAGAGGGGGAAAGTGGAGAAGAGTGGAGAGGGAGGAGGGAGGAGCAGGAGAAAGGTGGTGTAGAGTGAAGGAGGAGGAGGACAGAGAAGAAAAGGGAAGAGAAGAAAAGAGAACAGAGAATGGAGAACCAGGAAAAACAATGTAAAGCGGGTAGATAAAGAAAAAGAGATATTCAGAGTTATCAGAAAAGTGAATACAAAGTAATAGAGCAGGAAAAGGCATGGTAGATGGACAGAGAAAGAGAGGGAAAGAAACAGCAAACAGCAGAGAGAGAGAGAAGGAGAGAGATATACATCAAAAGAGAGAGGAGTAGTGAGAGAAAAACAACTGAAAGGAGAGATCAAAAATGAAGAGAATAAAATGAACAATAATTCAGCTTCCATAAATGCTTTTAAAGTATAATATACTCAACGTTGCTTTCAGTTAAAGAGGAAATATTTTTATCATAAAAATCATACAACTGAAAACATTTTTTTACTAATAAATCATAGTTTTATTTTATTAACATTTTAATTTTTATTCATCTCTATTTTTGAGCTTTTTATTGATATTTTACTTAGTTTAGTAGAGCACAAGTTCATGGCATTAAGTGAGGAACAGTTGAGCTTGGTTATTGAAAATTTTACAAGTACATTAATGTACTGATGATGAGGGGGTAGGAAGTTTGTGTAGTGGAAAAGTTCCAAAGGGTGAAGGGGACCAGTGTCCACAAACCTCAGCATTCAATATTATAACCTTTTTATCCGGGGTCAAATACCAACTACAGGTGTTGTATTTAATAAAGCATAATTTTTGTTAACTTGGCACCATTTTAGCCACCAAGCACTACAATTTAAGAGAGGTCTGGTTAGTCACTCAATAGAAACCTTCACGTGACCAACATCTTTTTGCAGAATGCCATGTTGGGGTGATCAATTAAAAAGTTAAAAATTTGTAAAATGGGTGATCAATAAATAAGTTACTTTTCTCGCATTTTGTTCGGCAGTGATCACTAAAAAAGTCTTAATTTTCAAAAACAAATGTGAATGCTGCCAGACACAAACTAAGGGATCAATTTAGCATAAACTTACATTGCAACTTGAAGCCCCATTTTGAGGAGGAATTTTCTTAAAAAACAAACAAAAAAAAAAGTTTTTTCCATAAACATAGTAAAGAGTAGCTCCATCCGTGTGGTGTGTACATGTGATACATAGCCAGCCAGACCAACATAAAAACTGAAGAAACCTATGTTGACAGTTTTGGTTGACGGTTTCTAATAGATTACCAGTAATAATAAGATGACAGATTAATTGTTATGTCACTTATTCTTTTCATGATTTTCTATTTAACTTGTCTGCTGATATGGACGAGGTAACTAGTCTTGACAAGTGATCAGTCTAGAGCAGCAGTATTCAAACTGTGTTCTGTTGTGAACCCAGGGTTCTGCTTGAACTTTCAATTCAATAAACAAAGCCAAAATCCAATAGTTATATACATATGTAAATATATATATTTAGGAGGGAAAGTTGTTTTTTTGAAAATTTAAATATTGAAAAGGGTCACCAGAGTAGTTAAAAGTTTGAAGACCACTGGTCTAGAGCAACAGATGAGATAACTTGTCCTACAAGAGTGTGATATTGTTTTTCTTTCTTATATACATTTATGTATATATTACATTTATTAGATATTCTGTTGAATATATTAGTTGATTTGTATGAAAATGAAACCGTTTTAAAAATGCAATGAAGATTGTCGATTTTCATCAACCTTTACAAGAAAAACCTGACACAAAAGTTACAATGTTAAAAATATATTTAGCAGCAAACAGGTTAATAAAACATGATATTTGTTAACTCCTTACCATTTCAACCATCAAACACTACATTATTATTATATGTATCTATTTAACTATCTATGTATCCGGACTTCGCCCAGCCCTAACAGTTCATAGTAGAAACTTGAGATTTTTGCACACACACATACACATTCTCCTCAATGCGTAGGGAAAATGTTTTTTTGTTTTTTGAAAATTATCTCCCCCTCCCCAAGTAGGGTTTTAGAGAGGGGGTTCAATTTTATCTATCTTGAAACTTGACTTGAAATTGTGTACACACTCCCCTCAACGGGTAGGGAAAATGCCTTTTTTTGTTTTTTGAAAATTCCCTTCCAATATAGGGTTTTAGTGGGGGGTTCAATTTTCAATGTAAGCTTGTGCTAAATTGATCACTAGTTTGTGCCCGCTTGGTTTTTGAAAATTCAGACATTATTTAGTGATCACAGCCCAACTTTTTAATTGATCACCTCCAACACAGCATATATGGGTGGCAGTGATTCATAATTTCCCTTGGAATGCTAGTTTTAACTATTTCTTAATTTAGGAGTTTATTTAATTTTCATTTTGAGTTGTGGTACTAATCCACCCACCATTTTCGTTGAGATGGCACCGAAATACTTCCCGGAGAAACAATGTTTCTGTAATTCAATACTCTCAAATATCAAATGGAATTAGCAAAGATCTGAAATATTTGACACTTTGCCGAACTCCCTTTTTATCTTTTTTGCCTGAAGAATCTTCGAAGAATCTTCGCATAATCAAACATAAAATCCCAGAGTTGAATTCAGTTAATTCAAGAAGCTAGCATCCAAATCAAAGACCCTTCCACTTCCCCCCACAGCACATAGATAATTTGATCATCAGACCACCTCTATAATCTCTATTAATAATAATAATGTTCATGAATATTTCAAACTGCTCTATGGCCGATTATGATGATAGTAAGAGTAGTAATAAAAGTAATAACGATAATAACAGGTCTGCTTAGTCACTCAATAGAAACTGTCAATGTTACCAACATCTTTTGGCAGCGTGCCGTGTTAGGGGTGATCAATTAAAAAAGGAGTGATCAATGTATAAGTTACTTCTCTCACCCCTTTTCAAATTTTCAGAAAACAAGCAGGTACAAAATAGGGACCAATTTAGCATAAACTTACACTGTAAATTGAACCTCCTACTAAAAACATATGGGGGGAATTTTAAAAAAAATCTTTTGTAGACGTTGTAGAGGAGTAAATGTTGAAATTTTGAATAAGTTTTCAAAAAACAACCCCCTTGTTTTTTGAAAACTTATTCAAACTAGGGGTCAATTTAGCATAAACTTACATTATAAATCCCCCCCCCCCAATGAAAACATATTATGGGGGGAGGGTTTTAAAATACAAAACAAGTTACTTCTCTCACCTTTTGTAGGCGGGTGATCACTAAAAAAGTCTGAATTTTAAAAAAAACAAGCAGGAATACTGCCAGACACAAACCAGGGATCAATTAAGCATAAAATTACATTGCAAATTGAACCCCCAACTAAAAATCAATTTAGGGGGGAAATTTTCAAAAAACAAAGTGTGGAGTGAATGTTTAGCCCTCTAGCTCCAATGGTACATACATACATAGCCAGCCAGCCAGCCAGCCAGCCGGACTGACTTGAAAACTGAAGAAATCTATTTTGACAGTTTTGGTTGTTGGTTTCTAATAATTGGACAGATTTCACATGAAATAAATTATGTATGAAACATTTTGTGCACAGAACAGAATCCATTAGCTATTCAAGTGCTGAGTTAGGAAATTCTCACTTTTCATAGAATTAATTTTAGGGAAAAATAAATTTCCACTAAATATTAAGCATACTTTGCATCCATAGACAGTAATCTAACTACAATTGAAGAAGTGTGCTTGTGTGTGCACTGCAAGTACTTGACAACTGGTCATTCTACAAAGTTGACATTCGCCAGATATATTAGTCAGCACACAAGGCAGTGTTGTATCGAGTTTGAAGTTTTTTAGAACAGCAGTTCTCGAGAGATCTAATAAAAATAAATGAAAGAGATTTTTCTTCAAAGTTTATATAAATTATCTCCCCTGACTTCTGCTCTTTAGAATTATCTAAATTTAGATATAAAATATCTAAATTGGCAACAGTGAATAGAAGTAACTGAAATACTTTGAAGCCACAGTTTCGTATGACGGACGGAAAATCATTTTACATGACATTTTCGGAAGGCTGAGATAAGATAATCTATATTCTGATATCGGACATACCAAATTTAACTACCATTTTTCTTATTAGTTTAATCCCAGCCCAACTACACTGAAGCTGGCTTAATGATGCAATTAACTGCGGTCCAAAAAAGTATATTCAAGTATATTCAAGTATGTAAATATGTTTAACCACCAGTGATTTTTATGTCTTAGTTCAGCAATGTATGGGTAAGTTTGCCATTATCTCCATAGAATCACGGGGGAAAGGAAAATAAGTACTGTACTGTCATGACTGATACTTACCATAATAGAGATTATAACCATGTATTGCAAATTTTGTAAGTAGACTAATATACTGGCACATAAAGAGCTTGGTTGCCTATTATGAAAATCAGCATTCAAAATCCTGGCTTTTACAAGGGTGTATTAGGGGTCTACTAGTGCGAACAGGAAATACACAACTATCTCAGCCATTAAGCACACCCTATTTATTTCTCTGGAGTTATTTACTAAACTTAGTCTGGCACAAGGCCAGAATAGTTGGGTACCCACTGAGGATTGAACAATACACTTGTGAATCGGTTTGTAAGACAAGTTCACAAATCATTGTGCTATGGTAGGTGACCCAATGGTTATTCATTAAACTTAGCTCAGTATGGCACAAGACCACAGTAGTGGGCTACCCAGTGGGGATAGAACTCACTACACTAGTGAATTAATCAGTAAGACAAGCCTTTTAAACACTGTGTTACAGTAGGTATTTGGACATTTCTATTCTATAGGTATTTACGAGGGAGTGCTGAAAAGTTCTCGGCTCGACCAAGAAGGGAATGACCTAGAAACAAATTCAAAAATAAGCACAGGGATCCTGCAAATTGGCACTTTACAATATAAAAGAACACTCTTTTCAGCTACAGTGGCAAAATAATGCTCAGAATTTGGGAAGTGGGTCAGGCCGAGAACTGACATTG
Source organism: Architeuthis dux (assembly GCA_006491835.1). Lineage (NCBI taxonomy): Eukaryota > Metazoa > Mollusca > Cephalopoda > Oegopsida > Architeuthidae > Architeuthis > Architeuthis dux. The sequence continues at coordinate 1,487,367 of VCCN01006683.1, forward strand.
TTTCAAAAGCCTAGAACTTTTCAGCACCCCCTCATACTTAACTGAGTCTGGCACAAGGCCATAGTAGTGGGCTACCCAGTGGGGATAGAACTCATTACACTAGTGAAATGGCCAGTGACACAAGCTTGTTAAACATGTTACATACAATAGGCATGTTGCATCTCTACATACTTACCTAAATTTGTTTCCCTTTCAGAGAAGCACATACACACTGGAATATACATACCTGAACATTCCACTGATGAACCATTACCCACACACACCCACGCAGATATTACCTTTAACAATGTCCTCAATCAAGGAACAAAATAACTTCATTAGACTTGATGACAATGTGTAAAGATTTAATTTCCTGTTATTATAGGCATAAAAAAAGCATCCATTTTCTTTGACCTTTTTCTTCCTTTTCTCTTTTTTACTCTTTTCCCCTCCATTTTTTTTCCTTTATTTCATTTTTCTTTTTTTGACCTTTTTTTTCTTTTTCTTCCATTTTTTCTTCAGTCACTCTTTCTTTCTTCCCACACCATTTCTTTCTTTCTTTCTCTGTGCCTTCCTTCATTATATTTCTATTTATTTTGTATCTGCTGGTTTTTTCTTCTTCCTTTTCTTTTTACTTTCTTTCTTAAAGCAAATTAGCATTGACACCAGCAGTCTGTGACTGATTTTCTTTTGATTTTTCTTTTTTTAAAAATTACAGGCAATTATATTTATATACAAAATTATTATTTGTATAACTTTTGGAGCCTTTGTATGCCAGTTAAACACCACCATAGGTTTATGTACGTCAAACCAAGGATAACCAAAGGTACTTACGCATGGAATTTTTCCTGCAAAACCTGGAGCCGTTGATGGCAATTTTCACTTTTGATTGCCATGTTCTGTATTCTTCTTCTACCGTCTGCCTCTGGACAGTTGTCCTCGGCTACTTCCATGTCTTTCATCACACACACGGTTCTGAAATGCAAAAAGACACACTTAATAACATAAGATAGTCAGCATACTATATATACTTAATATCGATCAAAAAAGAAAGTTTAATTTCAATAATAAAAATAAAATTATTGCCTGTATTTGCTGGATAAATGAAATAATATATAACTTGCCCTTCATAATTTATCCAAGAATAGCAATATTAGGCTATCTTGATTTATTTTTTAATAGATGAAGCATTATCAACCATTATTCATTTTTGACTATTTTCTCTTTCATCTTAAATTTTAGTTGTTTTTCACTGCAACTTCTCAGGCCATCAGCCTATGGCAGGAAAGCTATTTTTATATACTTCACTTCCTGAATACAATATGCTCTTACCTATAATAAGCACCAAGACCTTTTCCTTTCAGTTATTCAAAATTTCCTTCATCTGTGTATATACTGAAACATTTTGTTTTCAAGTGCAAAATGCAGTTTGATCATATCAGGAATAAAAACTATTTAACATGTATTTTAGTGTGAATAAAGTGTACAAATTGTATATAAAAGCACACACCAATATTCATATTTAAACAATATCTAAGCCTTTAGACCACTGGTTCCCAACCAGGGGGGAATTTGGGTTGTCTAAGGGGGGGGGGAATAAGGCTATTAGGTAAAAATAAAAGTCCAGTCTAAAGATAGAATTTTCTGCACTTCTATCTATCAAGGCTTGAAATAAGCTCCAAGTTGAGAATGATTTAAGATGTGCTCTCTCACTAATAGACCCACAAATCAAAGAACTAGTAACAAAAAAAAACAATAACAGAGATTACATTGATGTGCATATCTGTTACGATAGCAAAATTCTTATTCTTTTTGTTATAAATTGGTTTTTTAAATGATGTATTCTAATTATTTTTGCTTGCTTTCTTTCTTTGAGTAACAAATACACAGCAGCAGCTGTGTAATTATAAAATTAAACTAATTCTTAGTATGAAGCTTTTGAATTATACATAAAATAAAGTTATAATTTGAAATTATTCTTTGTTGCAACTTAATAAATGGAAGGGTGGAATACTAGTAATCTTATTGACAAAAGTGGGGAATGACTCAAAAAGGTTGAGAACCACTGCTTTAGACATTAGCGTTAGCAGTGGTGTAATAAATATCATAATTCTTTTAAAAATCATTTACATCTGTTGATAGCACATATTCTGGTAATCTATTCCTTGGTCCTACCACTCTATTGCTAAAAGTACAACATTATTTTTAAAGATCAAAGAATTGTTAAACAACAATAACATGGAAACGTTGACATTAATAACTGGTGACCCTGATTTGAACGATGTTTATTCATCATAATTTTATCATGGCTAGGCAAGGAAATTGAATATCAGCACTGAATACAATATCTGTGAATATTGTAGAAAAGGCTGCAATAAGGAGAAAAATGCATATTTCATTCAAGAAATCAGAATATGCTTTTGATCACTAAACAATACTTTGAATAGTGCAGTTAATTCGTTCCAGAAGTTGTCTGCACTGTTCAAAACTGTACTGTTCAAGATATTATTATAATTTAATGTTGAAGTTTTCTAATAAACCCGAAAAAAAACACATTAAATTATAATAAGATCTTGAACAGTACAGTTTTGAACAGTGCAGACAAATTCTGTCATCAAAACTGTCAAGATAGGTTTCTTCAGTTTTTAAGTGGATCTAGCTAGCTGGCTATCTATGTATAGGGTGTCACAGAAATAGCTCCCGATTTGTCCCAAAATTAATACCAGTTCTAAGGGAAGCAACTACTTAAATTATTATTAAATTACTATTAAAAGTAACTATTAAATAGTTGCTCCCCTTAGCTGGCGTTAATTTTGGGACAAATTGGGCATTACTTATGAGACAACCTGTATGTATGTGTCGCACATTCATGCTGCACCAATGAAGCTATAGGGGTGAAAATTTAAACATTTACTTCTTATCATGTCTAGAAAAAACATTTTCTATTTTTTTAAATACCCCCGCACCCCCAGGACTTTAGAGGGAGGTTCAATTTAAAATGTAAGTTTATGCTAAATTGGTCCCTTAGTTTGTTTCCAGCTTGTTTTTTTTTAAATTCAGACATTTTTAGTGATCACCACTCAACAAAAGCAAGAGAAGTAACTTATTCATTGATCACCCCTCTTTCCAATTTTTTTAATTGATCACCCCCATGCTGCCAAAAGACGTTGGTCACGTGATGGTTTCTATTGAGTGACTAATCAGACCTGTTACTTTTGTTTGTACAGAAATACCTTAACCGCACTACATTGAAACCCACTCTAATCAAAACCGCACTATTAAAGGTATTCCTGTATTAGAA
>VCCN01006683.1:1525436-1535506 GCA_006491835.1 Architeuthis dux
TTTATTCTAAACGACATGAAGAGTCTTATTCATTGAACCATCCACAGAAACACTACAAACTCATTCACAGAAAATATAAAAACACTCTATAACAGAGAGTCTCAACCAGGAAGGAATTCACCCCTGGGGAGAATTTTAGGGTTTCGGGGAGGGATAGGGACCACAGATTGGCAGATTCAAACTGTTGGAATATTGATGTTTTTACAAACTACAATTCTGGAATGCATTTTTTGAGTCAGACACTCTTGGAAGTGGGGTATGACATTCCGAAACATGGTGAAAAGGGTGTAGGGGCAAAAAAAAGTTTGAGAACCACTGCTATAATTTTGTGCTTCTCATCAATATCAAAACTGCTACAAGCTGCAAAACGCAAATACATAACACAAGAATAAAAACACCCCCATAACATATCAAGAGATCTGAAATAATTATATACAGTATAAATAAATACACCCGTACCACTTTTTAAATAGAAAGCTAATTGTCGTCTAAATCAAACATATCAGGATTTTATTGTTGCTAGTGGATACAAACGGATATTATCAGGTATTATTTATAACCAAACTCTACAGCATTGAAGCTCTGTTGCTGAAATTATGAATATATTGCTGTCTAAAGATGAGTACAACACTACGAAAAAATATTTTTGGCAACAGAGTTTCAATGCTGTAGAGTTTGGTCAAAAATAATATCCGTTTTGATTGTGATACTTAAGGGATGCCTTCACTGCCTTTAAGCTCAATTTCAAGACACTTCCTATTTATAGGATTTATATTATAATTATTTGCAAAATCAAAAAAATATAGGAAACTAAACTACTCTATTATTAACATTTAATATACCTGGAGTTATCTCCCCCTGAGAAATCAAATTTTTATAAGATAGATTACCGGGGTGAGTGTGAACACAGTCCCCACATTATTAAGTTGCAAATTGGACTGGAAATTCCTTTATTCTTCAAGTTAGAGCATTTTAATGGTATTGCGTTAAGAATCTTGCTACAATGTGCTGTTTTTACTGTGTTATGGTAACAAACATTCAAACAGAGAAATCAGGTCATTATAATATAGAAAGTATCACTACTTCTTCAATACCACTTCAATGCTGCTAAATGTGACAGAACAAAAAGAACTAGCATTCCAAGGGAAATTATGAATCACCGCCACCCATATATGCTGTGTTGAGGGTGATCAATTAAAAAGTTGGAAAAAGGGGTGAACAATGACTAAGTTACTTCTCGCCTTTTGTTGGGCTGTGATCACTAAAAAAGGTTTGAATTTTCAAAAAACAAGCGGGCACAAACTAGTGACCAATTTAGCATAAACTTACATTGCATATTGAATCCCCCTCTAAAAACCTATTATGGGGGGGAATTTTCAAAAACAAAAAAACAAAACATTTTCCCTTTCCATTGAGGGGAGTATGTGCAAATGAATGGTTAGGGCTGAGCGAAGATACATAGATACATATAAATGTCAGGACACATGAATAACCTAAACCCAGCAACAGTGATTAAACAGGCCTGTTGTGAGTAGCAGTGATTAAAAGGACGCTTTCTTGGATTAAGTTATTCTTCTCATGTATGAGTATGTGCTAGCAAGCAGATACACACTTGTTAACAGGCAGTAATCTTTATCCCTGCCACTTCTTGATACTACTAGTTCTCAAACATAAACAAACTCCATGCTATTCCCTGCCACACATTTCATTAACGTTTGAGAACTAGTAGTATTAAGAAGTCGCAAGGATAATTTTTGCAGCAAAATATTTCGTTAATGTGTGGCAGGGATAGTTTTTGCATTAAAATATTTCCTTAACATGTGGCAGGGATAGTTTTTGCATTAAACTATTTCATTAACGTGTGGCAGGGATAAAAAGTACTGCAGTAAAAAGAAAAGAAAAAGACACTGGATTCAGTTATTCTTCTCATGCATGAGTATGTGTTAACAAGCAGACACACACTTGTTAACTCCAAGGATCTAACCTCAAAGATTTGGGCTAACAGCCCTTTGGCCTACCAATGAACCAAACCTACAAGTGTGATAGAGGAACAAAGGTATTGATTAGTTCTTAAGTGGTAAAAAATTCTGCGGATTGGGCTTTTAAAATTGAGGCAGGGAAGGAATTTTAAGCAGGGGTTTAGCTGGGGTGAAGAAGATAAAGGATGTTGAGATTATGTAGGGGGAAGGGGCCACGTTATGGGTGAATAAGGACTTGACTCTGATATCACATCCAGCTACTGATTGGGGAAAGAGTGTATCATTAATGGTGACGTAATGGCACTTCTGACTTTGATGAAGCTGCTCAAGATGGAAAGAATTTTCTTTTTCTAAATTGTAAAATTCAAGATTAGCATGGAAATAAGGATGGCAAAATAAGTGTGATATGTAAAAACTTTAACCATTTATTTTCACACTTTCTTGTTTCAGATTAACTGCTTCTAATCTTTCTCTCTCTTAGTTCTTATTTGGTTGTCTTTTTCTTTCCATTCTCTCTTTCTTTCTGTCTGTCTGTCTCTCTGTTTATTTTCAATCTCCTATCTTTCTCATCTTCTTTATTTCTCAACGTTCTCCTTCCATCTTCCATCTCTATCCTTCTTTCTTTTATTTCTCCTCACCCTTCTACAACCAATTTCTTTTCTCTATTTCTTTCCTCATCTTTTTATTTTGGTCTCCTCTCTCTCTCTCTCTCTCCTCCCACCACCTACTTTAATCCTCTTTTTCTCTTCATCCTTTTTCACTCCTTCTTTATTTTTCATCGATTTATTGATGTAATAAATTTAAGAATACTTTTATTAACTCAAATATATTTTTATTTTCTTTCAAATGTATTTATTATATATTCTCAATTTTTTGTCTTACATATTTTTTATATATTCTCTTTCTAAATTCTTTCAAATATTAGAAATCGTCAACCAAAACTGTCATAAAAACTGTCATAGTTTCTTCAGTTTTTAAGTGGGTCTGGCTGGCTTGCTATCTATGTATATGTCAGGCATAGAGGCCATACCAGTGGAGCTAGAGAGCTGAAAATTGGAACATTTACTCCTTATGTCTAGAAGAAACTTTTTTGTTTGTTTTTTTTTTTAAATTCAGCCCCCAAAATAGGTTTTTAGTTGGGGGGTTCAATTTACAATGTAAGTTTATGGTAAATTGGTCCTTTCTTGCTTGTCCTTTTTAAAATTTGGGCTTTTTAGTGATCTAACTAAAGGCAAGAGAAGTAACTTATTCATTGATCATCCCGTTTTCAAATTTTTTAATTGATCACCCCCAACACTGCATACTGCCAAAAGACATTGGTCATCTGCCGGTTTATAAAATATATTTTCTTTTTAATTTCTTTTAAATATTTTTTCTTCTTTTTTTTTTTTTACTTATATATATTATATTTTACACTTTTCATTTTCTTCCAAATACATTTCTTATATACTTTTTATTTTCTTTCAAATCAATGTATTGATATAATGAATTTAAGAATACTGATTAACAGAGATATATTTTCTTTCTTTTTTTTTTATTATAGCCTAAAGTATTAAAGGCTTAGAGATAATCCTTCAAGATTTAATGCTAAGTTTTAAGGATCCCAAAAACAAAACACAAAAAGAGAAAACAGAGTTGAATTTATTTATATATTATATATTATATATTCTCAAACCACTGTGTCACCAAAACATCTACTAACAATCATTTGGTACAGATTTTGGTTGTTTTGCTTTGCAAAAGTTTGGTTTATGTGGCCATTGCAGGACTACCGAAAAATGACCTTTAAAACAAATAGGGAACCCCCTATGTAACCATATGCTTATTACACATACATATACAATAGACAATCCAACTCCATAGTATTCACTTTACAGAAGTTATATTATCTAATGTTTTTAGTAACTCCACCTTTTCAAGCATAGATAATGATTTATGCTTACTCTTTTTAGCACTAGCACCATTTTCTGCACCTCTTGGTCTCTTGGATGACATCCTGAAGGGCTAAAATACAGCTGAATATATGAAATTAACAGGACTGTATACCAAAACAGTGTAAAAAAAGTTTCGCACCTTAGCGTCACCCTGGTGACATATCCACAAACTAATGGCAGCAGATTTAAAATGTGCCGGGCCATGGGAGTTGCTGGACCACAGAATTCTGGAAAGAGGTTTAACCTGTAGATGTGGCGTTTAGTTATTTTAGACACCAGTTGTTACATATGTGGAGTAGGTTGTAATGAACTGTTCTCATATGGACTGGACACTACATATTTGTATCCGATTAATACTGTAACAAAAAATTCTGTTTACTTGAACTGTGACACCTTTCTTCCACTTTGTGTCCCTTACAACGACTTTGACATGACTTAGAAATCGTGCTCTACTAACATCACTCAACTGATGAAGATTTATACACCCTGGCCCTCAGCCGAAACAGAGAGGCAGGAGGTAATATCACAGTAGGATGAGTGTAGACTTACCTTTTAACATAAGTAAATTCCAGATCACTACAGTTTCATTATACTATGCTTCCATCTGAAATTAAAAGAAAAAACATTTTTAATAGAATAAAAAATTTAAAAAGGGGAGGATAAAAATAGTTGAAGAACAAAGAATAGATTGTTCATTAAGTAACCCAGCATTTTCCAGGCTGGAATAGTTTTGAGGATATTCATGAACCTTTGTTCACTGGCCTTATCTTCTGGCATTCATCAAATATCTCTTCAGAATATACTAACATCTGAAAGAGAAGCTGACAGTTGCAATGCTATGGTATGTAATCTCAAATCTTTTCAGTTGGCATAGTGAAAACTATTTCTTGAAGAATAAAAATACAGGTCTGGTTAGTCACTCAATAGAAACTGTCATATGACCAACATTTTTGGCAGCATGCCGTGCTCAATTACAAATTGGAAAAAGAGGTGATCAATGAATAAGTTACTTCTCTCACCTTTTGTTGGGCAGTGATTACTAAAAAAAGTCCAAATTTAAAAAAAAAAACAAGCAAGAACGCAGCCAGACACAAACTAAAGCACCAATTTAGCAAAAACGTACATGGCAAATTGAACCCACACTAAAAACCTATTTGGGGGGAATTTTCAAAAAACAAAAAAACCTTTTTGCTAGACATAATAAGGAGTAGATATTTAAATTTTCCGCCCTCTAGCTAGATTGATACGGCCTGTACGCATGATACATCCATAGCCAGACCAACTTAAAAACTGAAGAAACCTTTGGTGACAGTTTTGGTTGACGGTTTCGAATTTTATCTTTTTTGTTCACTCAATTTACCCACCTCCCACAAAAACTACAGATGACTGGCTAAAATAAATCTAGATTCATTTTACAATGAGTATACAGTCTAGATACTCCTATCACAAATCATCTTTCTTTTAAAATTCCTATTGAATTCAAATCAAAACTCATCTCCTGTTTTCGTCAGTCGATTTCTATATCAAGTTATCGATCTGCCTAGGTCAGTTCATATTTATTCAATTATGTCTGCTCAAATCTATACATCAAGTCTCACCCAATTCTATTCATAATTCGATCTGTCTAGTTCTCCATATTGTGGAGGTGCAGGCTGGCGTAACGGTTACCAGCACAGAAAGTGGAATTGGCAGATAGAGTTTGAGTTTGGCCGAGGCTTTTTATGTTCACTTCACACTAATGCTCTTGAGAAAGGCATGAATACACTTCTCCCACTTTCACCACCTCTGATATTGGGGCTCTTTAGGCTTGTAGAGCAGTCCAACTTAAACCTGGGTAAAGGAGGCGGGTTGGGTGTGGGGCTGGCAAAAACGACTTCAGTGGTTACTTTTCTAAAAAAAATCATTGTATAGAACAGGGGTCGGCAACCTTTTTGTCTCTGCGGGCCTAATTAAATATTAATGAGTGGATGGTGGGTCAGATAAGTGCCATAAAAACGCTTGAAATAGGTGAATTATCCATTTAAATGCATCTAGTTATATTTTTCTTCAAATCATTGAAAAAAAGCATCTTAGAAAATCATTTCTGATTAATCTATTAAAACGTACAAAGTAAGCAGAGTATCCCAATATTTGCTTGCAGGCCGATCAAAATCCCTTTGTGGGCCGGATCTGGCCATCGGGACGCAGGTTGCCGATGACTGGCTTAGAAGTTCAAATATACTCGTGAATTTTTTCACAGGGATTATCTAGTACTTACACTATATTAGTGGATTTTGGGTGCAATCTGTTACAGTATGGCAGCCATTAATATTGAGACCATTCTGAACTCAATGAATGGTATCAAGCCATATTCTGAGAGGGAGTGGAGGAGTAATTGAAAAGAATTAATTATGGGTTGAGTACCAAAAATGACTAATCACTCCTTTTTTTACTAGACTTGCACACAGAAAAAGATGCCCAAAAAGATGAGTTTTGAGACAAAGTTGAAGTATTTTGTTGTTTTTTCTTGAATTTTAATTTAAAAATTTGAGTGAATGTTATAGAGCATTAAATACTGTGTTTGTTTGTTACACCACTCGTGTGCATGTCTGAATCTATATAGCTAATTCAGTCTATATCTATCTCGTACCAATAAAAGCCTCACAGTAAGTGTTATTGAAGAATCCGAACCAATAGTCAAAGGTAGCGGAGCAAAGCAAAAGTGATTGTTTGCCAGAAGCATCTGTTGCTGCGTAGCATTTGCAACGAAGATTCTATAAGATTAAAGAATTCTTCCTCGTTTTGCAAACAAGAGCATTAGCAACAACAGAACCAATAAATCAAAACAGACATTAGAAGCAAACACTTGCACTTGATATAAAGTGTTAAAAAAGGAAGAAAAAAAAGGCCAAAGTTAATACCCAGATTAAGATAACACTAATCTCTTGTACATACTAAAAGTGCTTGCAAACTCAGGCTGTAGATGTAGAGAGTGAAGGCTTTTCAAAGTGATTAGGAAAACACAACAAAGGTTTTTACAGGGATTTGCTTTTGTTTTTTGTTGATTTAAAACATTAGCCAAGTGTATCCCGTCAAAGATGATGGGATTATTTATGAATGGATCGGCACTTCTGCCTCGGATCCGAGTATCTGTGCGATCTGCCTAGGATTAAAGTGTTGCTCCCTGTCCCTCTGCCCAGGATCAGAGTGCAGTGACTTTTATTAAAACACAGGTTTCCCCTGCTATCCAAAAGTAGAGCGTTCCCATAAAAACCTTTCATAAGCTGAAATGATATAAAGCAAAGAAGCAATTAACATTAATTTATATGAGAAAATATTTTGAGCGCTCCCAGACCACCAAAATGGTGATGATGGTATGTTAGGCTGAGGTGTTGTTGGGCTGGTGGGAGGTACAGGAGACTGGGGTGTATGAAAGAGAGGAAGAGGGTGTGTGCTGTCTCTATAATGGCTAACTGCAAAACAAATGCTGAACGCTATTTTTACTTTTCACCTTTTTTTCCTGTAAAATCAAGACGCAGCATAGAGCAAAAATGACAGTGAACTTTCAAAAAGTGGGGATACTTGTATCTACAGCAGTTTTTACAATGATACCTATACACATAAGCAAATATAATACTCATACTAGCATTCCAAGGGAAATTATAAATCACCACCATCCATATATGCTTTTGGGTGTGATCAATTAAAAAATTGGAAAATGGGGTGATCAATGAATAAGTTACTTCGCTCGCCTTTCGTTGGGTTTCCAAAAAAACAAATAGGCACAAAATAATGACCAATTTAGCATAAACTTACATTGCATATTGAACCTCCCTCTAAAAACCTATTTAGGCAGGAATTTTCAAAAACAAAAAATCATTTTCCCTTCTCATTGAGGTGAGTGTGCGTGCAAAATTTCAAGTTTCTATTACGAACAGTTAGAGTTTGGCAAAGTCCGGATAGATACATAGATACATATAAATGTGAGAATACATGAATAACCTAAACCCAACAATAAACCAGTGCTGCAGGTAGCAGTGATTAATAATGCATTTCTAACATCCGATTGATTTATAAAAAAGACTACTAGGTCTCATATGTAAAACAACATAAATATAGTGCAGAGAGTTGGTTGTAGGGAGTGAGTTTTATAAGTGTAAATCAGCTTGCTAATCCATGAAGTTTTTGTGGCCAATTGGTAAAAGCAGCTAGGCTTTCTAGGGTCTAGTCTCCCTCTGGCAATGAGAGTATGAGTTTGATTCTCCCTGAAGGCTTGCTCTTTATTTCCGATTGCGCTGTTATTCATTGCCATAGAAACAGTGGCCCGAATTAATAAGTTATAAAAACAACTAAAGTTGGGATTAGGGTAGAAACTAGTCAAATTTAATAAATAGTGGTATGTTACAATACTTCATCCAGTAATAATAAAGATTGATTTATTTAAATACTCATTAAAAAGACAGACTTTGCATCATGGCTTGTCTTCAAAGATTTTAGCGTGGATTCCACATCCAATGCAGGCCAGTTGATGGGTTAGCGAGGCCCATACGTGACAGGATGGGTTGAGTGGAAAGCTCTTCGGCCTGATGAGGTTTCAAGGTTGAGTGCTAGTAAAGTAACAATTTTTGCGAACCACTTATTCAAGTCATGTGATCGCCTCAATGACAAAGCGAAAAATCTGTTGGGAACCATAAGTACTCGCTCAGTCTTTGTTTCATATAAAAGCAAAGAATAAAGTTGCCATAATGAACTCTAGAAGACTAAAGAGAAGAAGAGACGCCAAAGCTAAGTAGAATTTCTCTTTCTTAGAGAAGAAAAAAGAATCTATTCTATAGTTTTTGTATTTAAGTATCACTAATAATTAAACCTTAGTAAAACTTTGTTTGTCATTGTTCAAAGGGGAAGAGGAGGAGAAACAAAACCCAGAACTTACATATTCACTAATTATATAACTAAGAGGTCAGAGTGCCTACTAGAGTTCAGTGGTTAGAAAGCAAGTCTCAGCTGATGTTCTCTAAGAAAGTGGTCATCTTATTTAAATCATAACATACACATGTACACACAGTTTTTATAGGCGTATGAGACACAAGCATGTATAAAATACAACTATTTTACAAGGATACTTAAAAAAGTCTTTTGTACAGCTTGAACCCTCAATACACAGTTTCCTATCCATAATATTAGTGCATTGAGAGCACACTGTGAGATCTCTACTATGGATCATTAACAAAGAAAGCTAACAGAGTTATCTTTCTTTGTATATGATATGTTAACATATTGACAATATTTGGATACTTTTCATGCGCTAAGCCTTTGTCAAATCCAATAGCAGTAAATTCAGATACTCTAGGTCAGCCATTCTCAATCTTTTTTGGCCACAGATTGATTGATTGATTTGTTTGTTTAGTGGCATATCAACCCTTGATGGGTCATTTAATGCTGAAATCAGTTTAAAATTCCGAAAGTCGAAGGTTTTTATTTTTTTTATTTTTTAAATTTTTTTAACTAGTCTTGTGACTTTGGTGAAAGGTTATTTTTTTAACTTGCAACTTGAAAGAACAGGTGGCCCCTGTTTGGTGGGGTCTTACCCCTCTGCAGGGGATGCAGTCAGTGTATTCTAGACCCCAGTCAACAGGGCCAACAGACAGCCCGAAATGTACAGAAGATGATGTATATATGCTAAAGGATCATAATAATACAGGTTTTATAAAAAGGTCTACAAGCTGGAATGTTTGGAAAACTCCCATCTTAAAGGATTGGTATCACAAAGCGTGTTTTTCTTCAGGAATCTCTGTACCTGTTCAGGTGATACAAAAGGTCAAACAAGCCTACGGGTGCTTTCGTTCCCATGCTTCCTGTTATTGGCTGATTCTACTTTCTCTTGGCAGAAGATGGTATTTGCAAATAAACAACAACAAAATAAAAAGGTCCATTGCTCTTGTGATCTGAGCGCACTTAATAAAGCCAACTATTTCTTGACTTTCTTTGGTAGACCTTCAGAGCGAAGAGGTGGCAAGCAGAGAACACATCAGTATTTTGTGTTAAAGGTGAATAAGCTCTTTGAATTAACTGAGCCGAATCTTTGGGGATGGGATTAGTGTCAAGCTTTCAAAGCCCACACAATTTATTTACCTGAAAAGTTATTAATCACTGCTACCAAAGGTTTAGGTTATTCATG
>VCCN01006683.1:1641305-1661462 GCA_006491835.1 Architeuthis dux
TGACTTTCTTATACAGGTTCTTTGCATATCTCCTTTGAATGTATTTTTTAGGCTAGCATATGTTGAAATACCTTTTTAATACTCAAAATCCTATATTGCCCACCAAAATTTCCAATCGCCCACCATTTTCTGTTCAGTTGCACATTGCCCATCCAACAATTGAAATCGCACACCGGTAGACGATATCGCCCAGGTTGGGAAACCCTGGTTTACCATTACCTACCTTTTTTCCTGACCAAGTGCGTGGCCATATTCAGGATGGCATGACCAAAAGTAAATTATATCATTGTCCAAGCTAACTGAAGATGTGTAACAAAGCATTTAAATCTCTAAATACTGTGTAAATTTTGTGTTTCAAAACGTAATGTAAATTATATAAAATCTTATTTTCAGTTGATAAGAACCAGACAAAAAATTGAATAAAGGTTAAATTTAGCTGCTACAAATTCTGAAAAGTCAGTGTATATAAATACACAAGAGATGTTTTTTCCAGGATTTCATAGCCCATAACTAGGGGTGTGTATTATATATGAGTGTGTATAATACACAAATATATACAATGTGTGCATGTATATAGGAGGCACAACAGACTAGCATTCCAAGGCAAATTATAAATCACTGTCACCCATATATGCTGTGTTGGGGTGATAAATTAAAAAGTTGGAAAAAGGAGTGATCAATGAATAAGTTACATCTCTCGCCTTTTGTTGGAAGATAGTGATGTGATCACTAAAAAAAGGTCTGAATTTTCAAAAAACAAGTAGGTACAAACTAGTGACCAATTTAGCATAAACTTACATTCTTATTAACCTGAGAGAGGGAGAGGGGGAAAGAGAACTAAGAGGAAAAAAAAGTAATTTTAGATGCTTGCAAAATAGAACCTTTTTTTTTTATGCTGTAAATGACAGAGGAGGTTTTGTCTAAATAAAATGTACAAACTGTAGGGAGCCCTTGACATTTTATGAGCGTGTGTATGGAAGCAATAATTGGTCATGGATGCAAGGAATTGGCAGAACCTGTAACTAATTGGCAGACTGACCATTCCTCTTGTATCATTAAGACAAAGGATCAAGAGTAAGGAACCCAACAAAATAAGGACAAATCAATTTAAGCATAATCTCAGCCATTCCATTACCAAGCTTAGGGCAGAAAGTCCAACCCACACATTCCACTTCCCTTCTAATAGGCTTTGTTGGACTGGGATGGGAGAGTTCCCAACCGTTTGCTGGAAACCACATCAGAAAGACAGCAAAAATGTCATTATTGAGTTTTGGGGAATTTTTTTTTGAAGGAGCGTTTTCACTATGATTATTTTATTACTAGTTTTGCTCCAACTTATTGTTGCTCTTTATCACAATACTAGGTATATAGACTCTTTATTATTACTATTATTGTTTTACTAGTTTTAATTCATCTTATTATCATTGCCTTTTTTCACAACACACTAGGTCTATACACTCTTCATCATTACTGCTATCTTATAACTAGATTTACTCCATCTTATTATTGTTGCTTTTTAGTTTAAACATTTTTACTATGGCTATATTATTAATAGCTTTACTTCAGCTTATTATTGTTGCTTTTTATAACACTGCGTCAAAACACTCTTCATTATTACAATCATTTTATTACTAGTTTTGTTCCATCTTATTATTGTTGCTTTTTTAGATGAAACAATGAAAATTAACACTATATTGAATAAATGAGAAGAAAAAATTGGCAAGAGAGAGAGAGAGAGAGAGATGGGAAAGCGAAAAAAGAGAGAGAGATGGGAAAGAGAAAAAAGAGAGAGAGAGGATGGGAAAGAGAAAAAAGAGAGAGAGAGGATGGGAAAGCGAAAAAAAGAGAGAGAGATGGGAAAGTGAAAAAAGAGAGAGAGATGGGAAAGTGAAAAAAGAGAGAGAGATGGGAAAGAGAAAAAAAAGAGAGAGAATAAAGGAAATGAATAGCTGCAAGAACGAAAGATTCTAGAGAAAGAACAAACAAGAAAGAAATGGAAGAAAAATTTTAAAATGAAATGAATGATAAATGTCTTAAATAAATCAAAGAAATATACCAAAAGAATGAAAATGAAAAAAAATTAACAGAGAGAAGAAATAAAGAAATAAAGAAAAAAAGAAAACACAGCACATAGAATGAACGAGAAATAAATAAATGAAGAAGCGATGAAACAAAGAAAGAGATGAATAAGAAAATTACAAAAGAAATAATGAATAAAATAATGAATGAAAAAGCTAATCAGTTAATTTAAGTGGGACAAAAATCAATAAACGAATCTAAAGATCTCCTCCTTCCACCGTTCTCTTGGATTCCTCCTAGATATCTCCGTCTTTCTTACTATTATTTATTGATTTCACTTAGTGCAGGAATCTTTCTCCTCCTTCACTTCCTGAAACAGGCAATTAAAACCAGGAATCACTTTGCAAGCAGATAGTTTTACATCTGCCTATTTATTAATATAAGTTCTTTGTCCTCGAGAAATCTATCTTCGTCTTTGGAATAACGAGAGACTAATTTAGCCAAATTAGTGACCTGATCATGTATTCATTTCAACCACGAAAGACGAGAGAATTAATGAACACCAGATGAAACGCTCAAAGAATTTAATTCCAATGTGTTCTTTATAAATCAAAAATAGACAAAGGTCTTACTTAGACACAAGGTTTTATGGAACTTATCCAATCTATTGTTGTAGCCTTTGTTTCTAAATGTTAAGAATGTGTCTTAAGTGGAAATTAATTTTTCTACTTATTCAGTTACTAAATTGATTCCCATATTATATGCCCTGTCATTAGCCTAATTCAGATACTCGGAATGCATGGCTATAAAAATCATTCTTAATACATTCGACACTGAAAGCATTTGTCATATAATTTCATGGCATATCACTTCCAATGCTATGATAAGTCATTCGCAATGCATTTTTACTTTGAAATCATTTGCAATGTACTATTTTGACTAGTTTTTACATTCACCTTAATTTTTAGTTGCTTTTTGTCACAACTTGTTACAATAATTCATCCAATAATTAGAAGAAATTTAAATTAAAAATAAATTAAATATCTTTATATTTGCAATGTATTTGTGAACAATTTGCAGTGCATTTCTGCAGTAAATTCTTTCCAGTTAATAAAAGCAATGAATTTTCCAGTAGATTTATCTAATACATTAAATGAAATCCTACAAAACTGCTTAGATAGATATTTATAGCTGGTGGGTATTGCAGATTTTACAGAAGTGATTGAATGTACTGCCATCTATTGAGAGTGTGAGTGGCAAGGGCATCGGGGAGGGTGTGTTATACCAATCTTACTGTTGAGAAAGACTTGCTTGTATTTAAAACCCTGGCATTTATCTGAGGGCCTCCAAAATTGACTACAGGTGCTGAAGAGAAGTACATAACCATCTTAACAACCAAATAGGTCAAAATACAAAACTGAATGAAAGATTTTTAAAAAAGAAATGTTTTTCTAAAAATATAATAATAATCAACCAGTAATAAAGGGTGTCTCATGATAAAACCTGACTTTTTTGCCACTGGATGTTTCACTCCGAAAAGAACATACATACTACTCTTAATGTAACCTAACCATTATTGACAATAGTGCAGGTGATCTTCTCAGATTTTCCTGATGTTTTTGACATGAATTGTGCACACCATGCAAGATGTGCACAAACAAATATTTGCTGCTTTTTGTGGAGATTGATGGCTGACTCATGGCAGAAACAGACCCTATGTGCCATGATCAGAGCTGCAAACTGGTTAGAAAAGCTAAAACATTTTCTGCAAAGAGGGATTTGGCAGGTGGTCCGAAAATCCACTTGACTCCAATCCCACCGAAAATCTTGGATGAAGAAGCAAGTTTAAAATGTCCTCTTCGACTTTCCCAAAGAACTGCAGCATTCTTGACTGTATATGATATAGGTTATTGGCTTTGTAGGAATTAAAAGGCAAACTAGCATTCCGAGAGAAATTATGAATCATCAACACCTATATATGCTGTGTTGGGGGTGATCAATTAAAAAGTTAGAAAAAGGTTTGATCAATGAATAAGTTACTTCTCTCGCCTTTTGTTGGGCTATGATCACTAAAAAAAGGTTTGAATTTTCAAAAAACAAGCGGGCACAAACTAGTGGCCAATTTAGCATAAACTTACATGGCATATTGAACCCCCCGATAAAAACCTATTTTGGAGGGGAATTTTCAAAAAAATGAAAAAATATTCCCTACCCATTGAGGGGAGTGTGTGCGCAAAATTTCTAGTTTCTACTATGAACGGTTAGGGCTGGGCAAAATCTGGATACATTGATAAATGTCAGAACACATGAATAGCCTAAACCCAGCAACCGTGTTTAAACCGGTCTGTTGTGGGTAGCAGGGATTAACAATCAATGTATGGAAATCTCTTGTGCTTGTTTAAAAATAGGTTTTTCATAGGTTTTTTAAAACACATGTGTATGCTAATTCCAAAAGTTTAAAATTTTTTTAAAGTAAATATTGTAATATGAAATCTTTTAAAGAATAACCTAAAAATACTTGAAAACCCCAAAATAAAACAGTTTGCACTATAGGAGGAAAACAAACTGTGATAACCTTTTTTTTTATTGATCTAACAGAATAAAAAGAAACCTTGTCTTCTTTTGACACAAAGACCATCTTGTGACCCCCTCAGTACAATTGCACTATGCCCTTCAAGTTTAAGCCATCCCTAACATCTATGTCAAGGAGAGTCCAGTCAATTGCTTTAGGCTGCTAATGTTTTTCTTTTAAATCTTCCCATGGTTCTTCTGCCATTTACACTTTTTAGTTTAAAAAGGTCTTTTCAATGTCAACCCTGCAGGCAAAAATGACCAAATTATAAAAAGCTTTCATAGGTCACTGTCATTTATAAGATCCCACCAGTCACTACTTGTTTCTTATAGAACATACTCTTTCCTTTCTATTTCTATCAACTGAATCTAAAAAATGTATCTGTTTAATAAACTTTAATTAGAGTCAACTGTTTTTCAATCTATTCTCTATCAACACAATAGTCACCTTGAACTTAATTTGAAGGGAGGCTGAGCAGTGCCAGATTTAGGCATAGGCTGAATAAGCTACAGTTTAAGGCCTCACAATCGACAGGAGGCCACAAAGAATTTAAAAGGCATACAAGTTTTCAAGTTTTGTGAGACCTCCTGGCATAATATTTTAACAAGGAGCCTTCAAGCTTTATATAACTTAGAGCCTCATCAAATCTAAATCTGGCACTGGGGACAATCACCTTTGTCTTTGCTTTTACTTACTTTTTTGTTTTGTTTTACCCATATTAGGTTGATGCAAAAGTTTCCAGCATTTTTTATTTTGACAAAGTCTCTTATTGATATAAATTCATAGCATTATTACTCAGTCATCAAAATATGTTTCCCAGGTTTTTTTTTTAACATTACACCACCTTTCAGCTAAATTGTCTATTCCATCATAAAACAAAGATCCTAGTTTTGATTCAATGACTTATTCAAGGAATCTTTCAGTATTTTGAGCTTGTTAGAGCTGCTGACTAGACAATGAGTGTTTCATGGAGTAAAACAATTGACAGGTTTTGGAGAATACACTGAATGTAGGAGAACTTCCCATCACAGCTCCATGATCATTTACCATGTCACATTTGCAAGATGGGGACAAGATTTATCATGTAGCAAAATCACTGGTCAACTTCCAGGTATTTTCCATTCCAATGCACTATTCTAACAAGTTGAACGATTCACATCAATGTTTTGCAAGTTCAGGTGTTGTTTGTGCTGCATCTTTCAAAAGTTCTTCCAAGTCATCAGTTTTCAAGTATTGAGGTCTTCCAGAATGTCTATGAACTCAAAATCTTTTTAAAACATCGCAAGCCATTCCAACACATACTTGTACCTACTGCATCATTATCACAAGCTTTGGTGATTCATTGCCTAGATCCTGCAGCACTTTTTCCCCAGATTACACGAAGAGTAAACATTGTTGAATGTACATTTTATATACAACCATGATTTTCACCAAAATAAAGTAAAATTATTACTTTTCCACAAACAATTCTGAAAGAGTATGCACGCACAAGAAACAAAGAAATGAGTAAACTTCAAAGATACTTCTAAGATTTCCCTAACATTGTGCAAAAGATGGCCCTGGGAACTTATGCATCAACCTAATACATGGAAAGTAAAGTAAAGTGTCCTGTCTCTTAAGAGACAACTCCCAATGGAGTATACGGCCAGTGACAAAATCCTGGTTTCCTTTGCATGCGTCAGCTTAGTGATCCTTGCAAGTTTCAAGTCTGGTCGAGTCCAGGATTTTGTTCCTACAAGATTTTATAACCACCCCCTTGGCAGGATGCAAGTCCACTGAAGGGATACCTCCACCCTAATCACACAGCTTAGAGTGTACTCAATTAGCTGCTGAGTGCACAGGGAAATTTGTCCTAATGAAGAGTTTTCCACACTCTTTGCACATACCAAGAACCGAACCCAGGACCTTCTGCGTGTGAGACAGAGTACATGGAAAGTAAATGTGCAATCAACTGATTTTAGACAATTCCTGACTGGGAGTGTAGATCGAACCCCAGTCCCCTGTGCAACAGGCAGAGGTGAGGATACTTTCCATTATACTACTACAGATTGGCCTGATAAGGTCCCCAACAATAGACTGTTTTAGATAATGTCTAACATCAAAAAAAATGTTTCTAAATAAATCCTTCCAGGCAGTATAAAGTGACTAGTTTTCTTTAGTACCAAGCATTTTAAACTCCAGAAGGTTGTCAGGGAATACTGATATGTCAGAAAGCAAAGTTTTAAATTCCCAATGTTTATAAAAACATCAAATCAAAAGCTCACAATATGTACTTATCTTTTTGTGACCTAAGTCTTATGAAAGAAGAGAACTCGTTTTTTAATTTTCTTTTTTGAAAGAAATAGAGAATCTAGTCAGCATCTGCATTCATCCATCCATCCAGTAACAGTATATAACAGTGGAAAGTGCGCACATTCACGCACGCACGCACACACGTACAAATTAATAAATAATCAGAGGCGTAGCTGGGGGGGGGGCTATTTGAAAACATCCCCAGCCCCTAATGGAAGGGGGCTCCCAGAAGCTTTATAAATAGTATTTCACCAACTGCATTTCTGCTGACATCATACAATAACAAGGATATACTTTTACATACATAAATAGCATAAATAATAATTCAGCTTTTGGGGTTGTTTTTCGCCAATTAAGTGATAGTGCATGTCTATTTATTGCAAATTTTCATTTCTCATCAAATCTCACTAAATGTTTCGAGGAGGCCCCTCAAGGAGCCAAGCCCTAATGGGCCCCCAAATCTCTAGCTACACATATGTAAATAATACAAAATAAAATAAAAGAATGCTGATTTTAAAGGTAGGCATGCCCTTTCCTGCTTGAGAGATTGTCACACAATCTTCTTACTTCAATTTCACTCAATTTAGTTTTGTGCTAGATTAAAGTAAGTTGAGTAATTATCAATACAAAGAAACTGTTTTAGAATCTTTTTAGAAGCCATTTTAATATCAGTGAGAGAGGAATGTATAACAATTTTAACTGCTATCAATAATCAGTGATTTTAGCAAAGAAAAATCCTCATCATTTTCTAAAAACAAAATATAATGTTTATTCTTGTTTCTAAGAAATAATTTCAGAGTTTAACCTGACATACTGCTTTTAAAGTAAACAGAACAAGAATTGCACAATTACTCATGTAATTGCTAGAAACTATAATGAAACATCTGCAAATTTTTTTATGCCATTGAAAAGAGCAATTTCTGAAACAATGAAATATTGAGATAAAGTATTATCATTAATCCATTAAATTATTGGCAAACTCCAAGACAAAGTCAGGAGTTGACTTTTCTTTCCTATCGTAACTAGAACAACAATCCTCAGCAAAATTTGGGGTGTAAACCAATATGTAAAATCCCCATTCCCCTATCGTGATTTAAACTCACAACCTAGTGATTGCTAAGCTGGTGTCTTACTGAGCTAAATTGTCAAGTCTTAGATATTAAGGAAAATGTATCATATTTAATATATATACAATACAAAAGTAGCAGTAATCATCTTCAGTCGGAATAGAAGTTGGAGTGGAGTTTGACCCTGCAGCAGCCAGTCTTGTTTGGATTAGTATCCTCATCTTTGTTGTTTTGATCACCAATACATTATCCCGTCTTCTTCAAGTGTGTATTACAAACAGTAAGCTTTTCAAACTTTGCATCAGCCCTCAAATCAGTCAGGGTAACATTGTTTTCATTAAGGCAGTTAGCGCTCCAGGGCAGGGCAAACCTGGTCATTGACCGGACACCCAGAAGCTTTTCCGGAATTGCAAAATTTAATCTTAATGTGACCCCTTACATACCTATGTTCGGAATTTTACTTTCACAGAAGACATGTTTTTTTATGTTCAATGTATATTAATGGAAACATTTATTATTATTAGCTACTAGCTAAAATTACTTTTAAATAGTTCTTTGGACGATTGAACGCCTTCTTGTTGTTTGTGTTGTTAACACAACGTTTCGGCCGATCTATTCTTCAGCCTTTTTCAGGTGTAATATCCGAATATGATGGGGTAAACAGAAGTTTTTTAATTTCAAAGGAGGTAACCCTTATAACTTAGGATTCGGGTGTTTCTTTGCCCTTGTCTTGTCAGGTTTGGGTCTGT
Organism: Architeuthis dux; assembly: GCA_006491835.1. Lineage (NCBI taxonomy): Eukaryota > Metazoa > Mollusca > Cephalopoda > Oegopsida > Architeuthidae > Architeuthis > Architeuthis dux. The sequence continues at coordinate 1,650,005 of VCCN01006683.1, forward strand.
TGAGCAGCAAAAGCCACATCTGGTTGAACTCTGCACTTGTCTGACTAATGCATTTAGTCAACATGTTGATATGAGCTGCCTCTTTGATTTTTCTCTGCTTCCAACAGCGTTCTCTGTCAATAATCTGGTCTTCCTCCCAGAGTTCAAGCGACCGAAGAACTATTTGAATTTTAATGACCCTTCTCAAAACTACAAAATTATTTTTTCATCTATTATAATTACATTGAGAAGTGACTTTGAATTTGATTTATTATGTAAAACTTATTATTTATAAAAAGATTTACCTGCCCTCATAGATTTCTGGCCGAACCTTGTACAGGCTGGTACAAAACGCTGGCACCCCAACTAATTTAAGTTTAATGTGATAAAACTACAAAGATGAGGATACTAGCCTGAATAATTCATGGAATAATAAACACAAGGAGGCTTTGAGATTTTTGGTTTTGATGCCTAGTGAATTAGGGATTTAGGGATTTATAATAAACACAAGGGGGCTTTGAGATTTTGGGTTTTATAATAAACACTGGGAGGCTTTGAGATTTTTGGTTTTGATGCCTAATGAATTAGGGATTTAGGTTATTAGGTTAATTCTAGAAAGAAGATGAAAAAAGAACTAATTAAGATAGGGATTTTCTCAAATTTCCCAATAAATTAATTGCCTTTTTGAAGCTCCCACCTCCAAAAGACGATATTTTCCTAAAACAGAAATACTAGAAAATAATTTCACAGGAATTGCAATTTAAACTGGATCACTTTAACATCCTGCCCCTTAGACTGGTTCAGGTGGGGAAGATATTAAAGTGATCCCTTTCAGGGTGGGTGGGTGTTAATGTGATCCCCTTTCAACGCGTATTCTTCCTCTGCTTGTGGAGGACCTGTTGCCAGCTATTCACTGGTTACAACAAAACAAGCTTTTAAAATATAAGTATAATATAACCGTAATCCACTTTTTCAAGGAATACCTACAAGAATGTATGTGGCATGACAGATTTGGTGATAATGCATTTAAAACTTTATTCATGAGTGAACAATATCTTCTTTAACTTTGTCAATAAAATAAAGCATTAAAATATATTTTTATGAATCAGCAGAATAAAATAAGACACACGATTACTTGTTTTTCTGTTTAAACCAGGAGCAGTGTTGCTGATTTAGCACATTTCGCACTAGATTCAGTGCGTTTCTTGTTTTGGCAGTGCAAAAAGCGCCAAATAATTTTGGCCATGTTTGACCATTTTTAGTGTCTTTTTGGCAGTTTTGGGCTATTTTTTAAAAAATTTAGTGCTTTTTGGCAGTCAAAGTAGCGTGAAAATATTTTTTGAGATGGCAACGCTGACCTGGGGTCATTCTTCAAAAATTCTGATGATGTCAGGTTGTCCAAAATATTTTCTTGTTTTCAAACTGTACTTATTTTGATCTCGAAGACACAATGACCACTTACTTTATTTTAAGTTTCTTAACGTCTTCCGAAATCGTTTGATATCAGCTTTTTAAAATTTTATTTTTGCTTTCATGTTTTGTTAGATCTTGCAAAGAAATAACTGAATGTTTGTTGACAGCAATATACTGGAGTGAGATTTAAGAGGATCGGCTGGACGTTTGAAGCTGTTTGCTTATCAACAAGTTCTTTTGGTCAGCCAGTTGGAGAATGGACTAAAGAAGTACGCCAAGATATTTTTATTACAATAAAATCTTAAAAATACCTAAATACTGTCTGGTCAAAATAATAATAATAATAATAACAGTTCTGGTTAGTCACTCAATAGAAACCTTTGCGTGACCAACTTTTGGCTGCATGCTGTGTTGGGGTGATCAATTAAAAAAATGGAAAAAGAGGTGATCAATGAATAAGTTACTTCTCTCACCTTTTATTGGGCACTGATAACTAAAAAAGTCTGAATTTTCAAAAAAATAAGCATGAATGCTGCCGGACACAAACTAAGGGATCAATTTAGCATAAACTTACATTGTAAACCCCCCCCCCCCAAAAAAAAAAAACATTTTGGGGGGAATTTTTAAAAATACAAAAAAACCTATTTTTTCTAATAATTTATAATAAGGAGTAAATGTTTAAGTTTTTATATGGTTGCAATGGGGAAATCTAAAAAGGAGAAATTGCTGTAATGCATTCATACGCGCAAATATCTTTAACTTTATTAATAAATAAAATAATTCCTATTTCATTCCTAGTTTCTTTAACTTTCCCTAAATTACAATGGTTTACAATTAAACATCCTCCCCCATAGACTGCTTATGGGGAGAGGATGTTCAATTCACAAAACTCAGTGGGGTGGATGTTAAAGCGATCCTTCAAACTATTGTATATCAAAGGTATTCTAACATTTAATAACTAGTTTACCCCCAAAAATGGCGGCAGTATTTAAATAATTTTGCAATTGCATTGTAATTAAAAAATATCAAAAACATTATTATGTTTCTCTGCATTTTCTCTATGCAATACTCTATAGTTAGCATTTAATAGTTATCTCCCTTGATAAATGTTACAGACAAAAAATATAGACAATCAGGTGGCATTTTATATAAGTAGATGATATTTATTTAGCTTGGTAAGATGGCGCAGAGCAAAATAGGGAAGAAATGGGGATTGGTTGGATTGATTGCATTGCATTGCACCAATCTTCCCAGTGAAAGGGGCCTGCCTTGAAAATCAGTATTCAAGACCTGGTATTTTTTACTGGTATATGACTTTACCCATGCCGTCAAAAAATGACAACAGTATTTAAATAATTTTGCTATTACACTGTAAAAAATGACAGCAGTATTTAAATAATTTTGCTATTACACTGTACTTTAAAAATATCAAAAACATTATTATGTTGCTCTGTATTTTCTTGTTCAAGTACAACCAGAATGAACCTGGATTTTTACGCATTTGCACAAAAAAATTTTTTAAATATGTACAGGAGATTAATTAGCATTTAATTGTTATCTCTTTTGAAAAATGTTACAGACAAAAAATATAGACATACAAGTGGCGTATTAGATAAGTAGATATGAACACATTGTCATGAGTCAGACTGAAGAGAAATCCCTTTTTCCTATGCCCTTATTAAAACTAGATTTTGATTTATTATTTTTGTTTTACATTTGTTCAGTTAACCTTGAAAGAACTATTGTAGCTGTCGAAATTTTTCAATCCCCAAAGTACAAAATCAAATGAGTGACCTTTAAAAATCTAAACACAGAATTTGGATAGCCAAAAAGACGCTAAGCACAAGTCAATAAATTCAAAATGGCTTATTAAATCACCCAATTAGAAATATTGAATATCAAAACGAACAAGAATGAAAATGAAGTCAGAAAAGGGAGAAGAATAACAAAACAACAACAAAAAAGGAGAGAATGCAAGGATAGGGGTTCGGGGGTAGGCGCTTGTTGTGTGGGAGAGAATGCAGGGGTAGGAGCTTGTTGTGTAAGAGAGAATGCTAGTTGGCTTACTGAACCATTTTTTACAGATATTTAAAGTGCAATGGCTTGTCCCATTGATATCAGTAGTTGGATCAAATGCACTTCAAAAGTCTTCTGTACACAGAAAATGATTTTTCATTCATACACAGTACACACAGTGCATAGAAAGGATGGCGTCAGAAGTCTTGAAATATTATTGATCCTCAACAAAAGGCTGGGTGCATGAGTGCGTGTGGGTTTCACAGGAAGAGGCAATAAATTCTGTGAGTTCAACTATTAAGCGGTCCTAAATACAGCACATCAAAAGAAATCAGATTTACAAGTGTTATGAATTAGATAATAAAAGGATTGAACAGATAGATAACCCAATAGTTCTAGCTTTTCACTATCCTCTGTATAACATCTATCTATCTCTTCAGAAACATCTGTCAAGACAATGCATATTTAATATATATTTATCTGTATTTTTCTTGAAAACCAATTTATTACACTTAGGATTGTTTGATGGCTGGAACAATAAATCTAGGCCTGGTGCTGGTAGTTGGCATTCAAGTTTTGAAAAAAAGAACCAAGCATTTTTATGGTCCCCGTGAAATACCAGAAGCAAAGGAAATGTAATTTTTAAAAAAGAAGCTTTTATACACAGGTTTGTGGTGATTAATTAAATAACTTAGAGTTAGGGTTATTCTGTAATTAGAGCAATTTTTACTGGTAATAAATGATATGTTTGCTTTGTTTCTCATTGCTTCCTGTTGCTTCAAGTATTTTACCACAACCCAGGTTTTATTGTAAAATCAGGCAGACTCTCTACTTGGAAGATTGTTTAGTAGCCATTTTCTTCCTGCTTAGCAGTCAATACAAACATTAATCTGCAGATTAAATGTATCACTCTCAGCTTTCTTATGTATATACATATCCGTATCCATTCAAATCTCAAATCCCAGCCTGTCCTTCCACCCAACAGTACAAATATACCTACCTACCCATCCCAGCCCGTCCATACAAGTTTGCTGACCTACTCTTCCCAGTCAATCCGCCCGTACAAATTTAACTATGTATCTATCCCTTGTCTGTCCGTACAAATCTGCCTACCTACTCCAGTCCGTCTATAGGTCCATAAAAGTTTGTTGACCTAACTACATTCCCGGTCCGTCCATATGTACAAATCTACCTATGTATCCATCCCTTCCTGGCCCGTCTGTACGTACAAATCATCTATCCCTTCCTGACCTGTACGTCCGTACAAATCTACCGACATATCCATCCCTCCCGACCTGAACCGTCCGTACAAATTTACCTATATATCTATCCCCTCATAGCCCATCTGTCACTACAAAACTGCCTACCTACTATTGCTGTACCGGAATATCAATCCAGTCGGATATCCGGTGCCGGATTCACAAAAAAATCATCGCTGCCACCATGTGAATCCGGCGCCAGATATCTGACCGGATTGACATTCTGGTACATCACTACTACCTACCCACCCATCCCAGTCCATTCATCCATACAAGTTTGCTGATTACCTACCCTTCCTGGCCTGTCGATACATACAAATCTACCTACGAATCTATACCTTCCCGGACCGGCTGTCCATACAAATCTAGCTACATCAGTCTGTCTATCTACACAAATCTAATGTAGAAAACTGTCTCAGTCGGTTCACATATTGTCAAACTCCAGTCAAATTCTGGCCTAAATTTGGTGAGGATTGTTCTTGTTATGTTAGAAAAACAAAGTCAACTCCAGTCAAAGTGTTTCTACTGTAACAAGAACAACAAGAACAATCCGCACCAAATTTAGAGGAGTAAAAATCAACTAACCGCACCAAATTTAGGGGAGTAAAAATTAACATAACCGCGACCAACTGATTGGTAGGCTGGTCTCTTACCAACTGAGCTAAATTAACAAGTCTTACGTATCTACAAAATTTATCTTACATATACGCAAGGGCTTATTTCATTCTAATGAACTTTTATAATTTATAATATATTTTATTATATATACAATACAAAAGTTTCAGTAATCATCTTCAGTAGGAGTGGAGTTTGACCCTGCAGCAGCCAGGCTTGTCATTTAGTCCGCATGTCAATCTACTAAGCTATCAAAGTCTATCCATGTCTATTTTAACATTCCATCCTTTTCATATCTGCCGGTGCTGCCCGTCAGTCTGCCTACAAGGACAAAATTGCAGAAACCCGATTTCCATCTTTATCTTGTTACACAATAGCTCAGATGATATTTCTGTTCACACGTAATGAACTTATCAAAAAAAGCAATGGTGTCCGTGACAAACTTCTCCATTACACTTTTTGCATAATGCGCTTCATTTAATACAGGATTTGGTTCCCCGATCCCAAAGTAATTTAGCTTTGGCTGACGTCGGATGTATTTGCACTCAAAGACAACTTATAGGCGGAGGAGAACGTAAATGCAGAGTGGGAGAAACAGCAGAGACATTTACACAAAAAGGATTGAGGATGTAAAAATGATACGTGGTGTCCTAAAATGAATCGACCGATGAGAAAATTGATAGTGATACTAAAATTAAGGGCTCTCCATCTTGGTTTCGAATCGGCTTTCTTTGTTAATGTATTTTAAACTCAGTATAGCATTAAAACTTTGAAACTCGTACCATTAGTGCTATTTTATTTCTCCATTTTATAACATGGATAATCTAAAATTATTAACAATAAGAATCTATCTATATAATGATCAGTGACTTTTTCTTTTTGTTTCTTTCTCTGTCTGTAACTTCCACTATAGTGCATGGGTACTGTGAAATAATAAATGACACACTGACAAACGATAGTAAGACAACAGTTTATTATGAACTGATTTTCTTTACAATCTGGTTTTTCCACTGGTAAACATAAAATGGCCGCTCTGTCCTCGGTCACGTGTTCACCAGAATTAGGGAGCGCCCCCTATGTAAGGGCCATAACTCTGTACATAGAACATTAGTTATTAACAGATACTACACTTTTATCATAAGCAGAGGAAAGATGTAGGTAGTTCTCTTGTTTTTGCTACCAAGAAGAAGAAAAAAAACCAGGTCTTTAGTCACTCAATAGGAATCATCACATGACTAATGTCTTATGGCAGCATGCCATGTTGGGGGTGATCAATTTTAAAAAAAGGAAGTGATCAATGAATAAGTTACTTCTTTTGTTTTTTGTTGGATAACTAAAGTCTGAATTTACAAAAAATTGTTAATAATATCTTAAAAATTAATAAAAATGTCCTAACAAATATCTCTTTAAAAAATGGAATGAATATATTATACATTAGCATATAACAATCCACTTTATTCACACGTTTCATAGATCGCATTACTTACTTAAAATTATACATGAAACGGGCGGAGGGGAGGATGGTTCAAGATGGGGGGGGGCCCTAATTTGCTAATAGCCTAGGGGCTCTGGTATAGGTTAATCTGGCCCTGGCACTATGGCTGGTGATTAGACAAAATAGAAGAGGATACATAGAAATATAAGAACAAAAAAAAACAGAGGGTAAAAGAAAAAGAAGGGAAAAAAACAAAGATATCTAGGGAAATAAAAGATGAAAAATTAACAATAAAAGATGAAAGATTAACAATAAAGTCAAGAGAGACAAAGAGAAGAAATTGACAAAGAGAAAAAAAAATCAATGTTAAAAGATGAGCAATAGAGAGGAAAAGCCGAGTGAGCGGTAGATAGAAAAGAAGAATAGAGGTAAAGGAATTGAGAGAGAGAAAGATAGAAAGAGGAGGGAGTGTGTGTGAGTGAGTGTGATGAAATGAATGGAGTGAAAGGATAAATTGTCCAGCAGGGTTCCTATTAATGGCATGTCTCATTAAACCTATCAATGACATCTCTGCCAGCATACCACTGCAACAGTGTGCAACTGCATTCTGTACACACCCATTACCACTCCCAATCTTGATACTGAAAAAGACCCCCTCCCTCCTCCCCAAAGGGGTGCAAAGCATTAAATCATTTACTTTTTAAGAATTATCGTAAAAGCAATATGGCCGCCATTGGAAAGATGGGGGTTGTCTGAGGCTAAAGCATTTGGCATATTTTGAATGACTTTAGCTGGAATGAAATGAATTTGGAGGGTAAAGAGATCTCATAAGACAGACACCACAAAATGCAAAATGAGAATTTCATTCATTCATTACAAATAGCCTTCTGGCCCATTTATTCAAAAGAATGAAAAGGTATATCTTTATTATAGATAAAGAAAGCAAGACAGATCTTAAACTCACAACTACTTTTTGGGTAAAAGAAAATAAAAAGAAAATATATTGAAGATATAAAAAATTACATTTTTACCCTAATAAAAAACACTGCCAATAATACTACTGCTATTCGCATTAATAATAGAACAGCAACATCTTCACTAACAAATGAAAAACTTAATGCAATAGTTTTCATACATTAAAATCACCAATTTAGCAATTTGATTAAACTAATTCAACATATTTATCTAACTACAATTGAAAAAATCTGTATGTGTGTGTGTCTGTACCGTGATTACTACTGCCATCGTACGTAGTTGAAATTCAACAGATATATTAGTCAGCACACAATGCAATGCTGTGTCAAGTCTGAAGTTTTTTTGGATCAGCAGTTCAAGAAATCTAATGAAAATAAATAAAAAATTAAAGATTAATAGATATTTCCTTATAGTTTAAATAAATTATCTCCCTTGACTTCTGCTCTTTAGACTTATCTAAATTTAGATATAAAATATCTAAAGTGGCAACCGAAATACTTTGAAGTCGTAGTGTCGTACGACAGACGGAAAATTATTTTACATGACAACAATGGCAGGCTGCTCCAAACACCATAAAGTCTGGCCCCTTCCAAACATGCAACTTTGGAACAGACACTGCCCTAGTGTATCTCTAATGGGTTACTGGGGAGTGAATGATCAATCAGTGAGAGTGGGGTGACTATGGACAACATGAAACATGGCATATGTACCCACAGGTAGCCATTTAAAAAAGGCTATTCTTCCATAGATTTATATCAGAATCTATTTCTAAATTAAGGCCATAATAGTTCACTGTATTAGTTACTTATACAGAAATTAGATATTTGCACCACTTGAGTATCACAGGTTTTACAAGTACACAAATGTACTGACTGCTAAAGTGATATGAGGATTGTGTTGGGAAGGGTTTTGTTTGTTTGTTTATTTCTGTAGACCCTTGTGGAACATAGGGCCGCAACCACTTTGCTGTAGCTTCAGTAACAAATAGGTTTTACAGGGTGGAGTTGCTAGCACTACGCCCAACCCTCTTCCTTTACCCAGGCTTGGGACTAGCTATGACAACTGCTAAGCTGTAGGTTTTTTCTTTCAGATTAACCTTCTCTTAGATGGACTGTCTTACAGGGCTAAAGGCTCAAATGGCCCTGCTATTTACCCATAGCTGGAGGAAGAAGTGGATTCATGTCTTTCCCAAAGGCATCAGTGTGAAGTGAACGTATACAGCCTCAGCCGAAACTTGAACTCAGTCTGCCAATTCTGTTTTCAGTGTTGGCACCGTTATGCCACTCTGTGCCTCTGTTTGTTTTGGCTTGAACAGTAGTTGTTATTTACTAAGCTTAGCATAGTTTCGGCACAATAACACAAGCATGGGGTACCCAGTGAGGATCGAACTCACTACTCAGTAATGATCTATGAGACCAGCTTGCTAACCATTGCACCACAACGAGGCGCCTTGGAGTTGAAAACAGGCTATTTGCACTAGAGCAGTGTTTTCCAACTGTGGAGGGGGGGATTTGGGTAGTGGAATAAAGCTAATAGGTAAAAATAAAAGTCCAGTCTAGAGATAGGGTTTTTTGCACTTCTATCAAATCAAAGACTTGAAATAAGCTCCAAGTTAAGAATGATTTAAGATGTGCTCTCTCACTAATAGACCCACAAATCGAAGAACTAGTAGCCAAAAACAAGAACAGAGATCACATTGATGTCTATATCAATTACGATAGCAGAATTCTTATTTTTTTTGTAATAAACTGGAATTTCAAATGATGTGTTCCTAATTATTTTCGCTTTCTTTCTTTGAGTAACAAATACAGAGCAGCAGCTGTACAATTATAACATTAACCTAATTCTTATAATAAAGCTGTCTGATTATACACAAAATAAAGTTATTTTTGAAATTATTCTTTGTTGCAACTTACTTAAATGGAAGGTGCAGAATACTAGTAATCTTATTGACAAAAGTGGGGCATGACTCGAAAAGGTTGGGAACCACTGCACTAGAGGTAAACATGCAACCATTTCAGCCACCAAGCAGGGTTTTTTTTTTCATGTATTTCTGTGCGTTTTTTTCATGTATTTCTGTGCGGTGGATTGAGGTTAGGAACAAATTCATCAACAAGGTAAAAAATTTAAATAAAAAAAATAAGTGTTGGCCATGGGGGTGGGCACAAACATAGAAAAAAAAAACAAGTTTGTTTCAAGTCTGTCGATTGTTGTGAGAGTCGGCAAAGAGAAAGGGAACTGGAAAAAGAACAGACAAAAGTCCTGAATCTGCATTAACAGAAATGTAGATTGCCTCTCAGAACAGCAGTATTAAAAATAACGGCAGCAGATATATATTCTCACGGCGTGACACTGGGTTCCATTGTTGAAGAGGCTTCCACAAAAGCTAAGCACACAAGTCTCTATGGAAATTTAATAAGGAAAGGAAAGTGCACACAGCAAGAATTGTTTTGGATTCTTTTTTCTTGTTTTATTTCTGCTGTTGTTATATCAGTCGTTTCAAGTTGACATCAATCGAGATCTGAACCAAATAACCAGCTAAGACAATGGAAAAAAGAAAAGAACAAACGAAAAACAAATAAAAATTAAATAAAATAAAAATTGGAAAAGAGAAATTTCCCATCTCAAGACATAAGTATACAAGCAAAGGTAGTATTTATATAAAGAAGTATTCAGAAGATTAAGAATATAGGGTGTCCCGTAAGAATGTCCTTTCCCACCCGTTGTAAAGGGTTTGTATTGAAACAAAATCCTCAAACATCAATACAATGTCAGCTGAGCCAATACAAATTTACACCCCTTACAACGGGTTGGAAAGGACATTCTTATGGGACACCCTGTATATCAACTTGATATTCATCAAGACTTAAGGCTAAACCACTAGAAACAATTAGATTACACATAGACGCACACAAAAAATTTAAATATCCTGTCCCATAATAGTTGTTACATTTGCATATTATTTTCATACGCTAAATCTAACAACTATTATGGGACAGAGGTAGTAGTTTTCATGGAAAGTAGTATTTAACCCAATGAGTAGTTTTTGGTCAATGATTTTCAACAGTTTCAATGGTTTATCATGAGATCAAGTTCGATAAATATTGTCTAAAATACTTTGATTAGTCATTGTAATCATTCCAATAGTTATTCAGATTAGTATTCTCATAGTCACACTGTTTTGGCTGAGACATTCTTCAGCCTTCTTTTTTTACTTCTTTCTTTGAAGAAGTCATCTTGCACCTTAATTTCCCTGAACTTTAGGGTAGCACGTCGTTTAATGTAAGAATGTCCTTTCCTACCCGTTGTAAGGGGAGTAACTTTGTATTGACTCGGCTGCGAGACATTGTATTGAGGATTTTGTTTCAATACAAAGTTTAGCTTTGAGCCTTGTTCTCTTTGTTTCCATTCAACCTTGGAATATCTCAAGATGAATGGATATCTCATGATGTATTGCTGGGCACCTCCAATGATCCAGCAATCCAGCATTTGTAATGTCTGGAGTAGTGATGTACCAGAATATCAATCCGGTTGGTTATACAGCGCCAATTTCACATGGTGGCAGTGATAATCTTTTGTGAATCCGGTGCCATATAACTGACCATCACTAGTCTGGAGTCAGATTTAGAATTGGGAGGGCAGAGTTGGAGCAATTTTCACTTTGTTTGTTCAAGACTCCCTGACCATTTATATGAATGTCAATAAGACCAAATTACGTTTATAGTAAGGAATATTTTAGAACATTTTATTTTAGTGTGAAAAAAAA
>VCCN01006683.1:1678544-1688681 GCA_006491835.1 Architeuthis dux
TATGTCCCATAGATCCCTTTTAGAAGTCTACTGGAACTTATGTGTCACAAAACATAAAGTAAATGAGATTTTCCAAGCTTAAATGTCTACTGGGACAAATATGTCCCGGGATAAATTCCTATTTCTAATTTTCTATATAAAAAGAAGAAAAATACAAAGATAACAAGGAGAATTTAATATAATTGTTTACCATGATAAAACTAGTCAAATAATCACCGAGAGAGAGAGAGAGCGAGTAGGGGGGACAAAGAGAGGGAGGGAGAAAGAAACAAAGAGAGTTAGAGATAGAGAGAAACAGACAGAGAGATAGAGAGAAAAAGAGAGAGAGAGAAACAAAGAGAAAGAGAGAGAGATAGAAAGAAACAAAGAGAGAGAGATAGAGAGAGAGAAACAAAGAGAGAGAGAGATAGAGAGAAACAAAGAGAGAGAGATAGAGAGAAACAAAGAGAGAGAGAGAGAAACAAAGAGAGAGAGAGAGAAACAAAGAGAGAGAGAGAGAGAGAAACAAAGAGAGAGAGATAGAAAGAAACAAAGAGAGAGAGAGATAGAGAGAAACAGAGAGAGATAGAGAGAAACAAAGAGAGATAGAGAGAAACAAAGAGAGATAGAGAGAAACAAAGAGAGAAACAAAGAGAGAGAGAGAGAGATAGAGAGAAACAAAGAGAGAGAAAGACACACACAAACAGAGTGAGAGAGACACAAAGAGAGAGAGAGACACACAAAGAAAGAGAGAGAAAGAAAGAAACCAGGGTGTAGGGGGAAGATGGTAGAGAACGAGAATGGGCTTCACATTACTACAACACAGGATACAATATGAGTATGAGAATAAAAACTAAATGCGGTTTATAGTCTTTGAAGGTGATTGGGGGAGGGAAATCAGTCTTTGTTCTCTCATTTGTTTCAAATCAATTTACTACAGGTATACCTTGAATAGTGCAGTTAATTCGTTCCAAAATTTTCCATACAATTCAAAATAGCACTGTTCAAGCTCTTAATATAATTTAATGAGTTTTTTTCAGTCTATACTTAGTTACATTAAATTGTACAGCAATACTTTAACTGTACTACATCGAAACCCGCACTATTCAAGGTATTCCTGTATTTCCAAGCATAAGCCACCGTAGACAGATAAACAGACTTATCACCATATGGATATAAATAGATTTCTTTTTGTAAGCAATTTTTATAGGCTTAAGAGGATAAGTAAGAATTATATTTATAGAAAAAGTGGAATTATATTTATTAAAAAAAAAGGGATTGCCAAATATCTACTCCGTGTTGCCAATTTTAGCGCGTTTCGCACTAGATTCAACACTTTTCTTGTTTTAGCAGTGCAAAAAGTGCTAAATTAGAGCATTTGCACTTATTTAAATATTTTGGCCAAGTTTGACCATTTTAAGTGTCTTTTTTGCGGTTTTTGGCCATTTTTGGCAATTTTAAAAGATTTATCGCTTTTGGGCAGTCAAACTAGTGCACAAATATTTTTTAGTTGGCAAAACTGTATCAATCACCTACAATTGCGGATCACTTGATCCTTTATGGTACTCAATGAACAAAGGCACAAATACAAGCAGAACCACTGTTTAACAATCAAAAAAAGTATCTTTTGTTGCCCACTTGAAAACCCACAGACCCACATTCTTATGACGAGAGACAGAGACAGAGTCAGAGAGACAGAGAATCACAGACAGAGACAGACAAATACAAAGACAGACAGAAATTGTGAGAGGGTGTGAGAAAAATAAAAGATGGGAGCGTGAGAAGAAATATAAAAAAACAAAAACAAAGAAGGGAAACTGTTCAAATCTATAGTGATAGCAGAAAAAGTGTGTGTGTGGGAGGGGGGGTAGAAATGTTAATATACAACAAACAGATGGCACCGAGCAATAAAGAGTCAGGAGTAAAACAGATTTTTCAACAATAGTTTCAGAAATATGTTTACAGCCATAGATAAAAAAAGAATCAGAGCAGGGTAGTGCCTGTGGGACCAGGATCTCTTATAAGGGCCAGCAATCATGAATGCATTCTAGAGCCCAGTGTAGAAACAGAATTAAAAAAAGGATTCAAACAGTTGCTGCAAGGCCCCCAGGGCCTAGACTCACTCTTATTCAGACAGAAACAGAGAAACGCAGAGACAGACAGCATTTTATCAGGGTGTTTAAGAACACCCTGATAAAATGCATTCTTTGGTCTCTAGTGATGGGTTTCATTTTCAGTTTGTTGTAATTTGCACTCTCCAAGGTCCAACCCTTGCTAAGTGAATGGGAGACATATGGATTTTCCAAGTGTCCAGCCCTCTTTTCAACACCCCCTTCCCATCTCTCAGCACGAATGAATATCCTCTTTTAAATGTCTGAATGAACATACAACCGTGAAAGAAAATAGGGGCAATGTGTTGAGCTAGTCGTAATGAACCCCCCCAAAAAAATTCAACAGATCATCTCAGAATATCATTATTGTGCAGATACAGGAAGGGTGAGCATAAACTCTTTACCTGATTTCAAATATATATTATACAAAACCTATGCTAGGTACAAACATATGGTTTATTGCAACTTATACCTTAACACAGAAAGATTTTTTTCTGTTATTAGTGAACTTCAACACGTGCTCCATTTGTTGCCTGGAGAACGTCTAAGCAATACTCAATTTCACGCCATGTGTTCTTTACCGGCGCTAAAGCATCCGTTATCTTGCCTTCAAAGTTTCAATATCAGGAACTCATGAACTGATCACTTTGTCCTTGGTATACCCTCATAAAAAAGTCAAGAGAGGTCTGGTGAACATGGTGGTAGGACTTTCTCCTCACCTTGTGTGTATATGTGTTTATATATATACATATAGTCTATGAAGCTTTTATAGCTTCCACTACCAACGATGTTACTAAGAAAAATAAATTTTACTTACTTGTCGGAGCATCGACATGACGACCTGTCCGTCGATGTAGTTAGTGACTTAAGCCTCATTTCCACATGCTTTAACGCTGTTACCTCTTTCTGAAATTCTTATTTTCGGTTTTCCGATTTATCTAATGTCACATCTTTCTTAGAAGGAAATATATATATATATATATATCAATTTTACAAAGAGAAAGAAATAATTTCTACAGCTACTAGAAAAAGGTATTCAGAAAGGCAATATTTTTTACACTGAAATTACAAGTGTATTTAACTCGGAAGATCTTCTATTGCTTACCAAGGCCAAAGGTTTTGGGGATAATTTACAAGCAATACCATTTAACTTGCTATGGCTCCCCAGCAGTTTCAATTAAAAACCACCTCTGCGAGTTATAATGGTCTTATGATTTTGTTGTTAGCTTAGATCAAAGTGAAAAGAGCTTCAGCACCTTTGGCGACAGAAAGATACTCAAAATATATATATATATATGTGTCTAACTGGTATCCATAGCGGAATGGTTGTACAAGTTTTGATTAAACTCAAGTTAGTGTTGAGGGTCCAGATGCAAGAAAAGTATCAACATTTTATGCTGAAACTTTATTTTTTTATTGCTTCAAATTGGGGTATTAGGATTTCATTATCATAATTAGAAACCGTCAACTAAAATTGTCAACATAGGTTTCTTCGTTTTTTAAGCTGGTCCAGCTGGCTGGCTGGCTATGTATGTATCACGCATCCAGGCTGCACCAATGGAGCTAGAGGGATGAAAATTTCAACATTTACTCCTTATTATGGGTAGAAAAAAAATTATTTTTTGGTTTTTTTAAATTCAAATTATTTTTTGTTTTTTTTAAAATTCAAAATAGGTTTTTAGTGAGGGTTCTATTTGCAATGTAAGTTTATCCTAAATTGATCCCTCAGTTTGTGTCATGCTTGTTTATTGAAAAATCACTTTAGTGATCACTGGCGAGTGAAGTAAATTATTCATTGATCACACATCCCTTTTTTTCCAAATTTTAATTCAACACCCCCCAACACGGCATGCTGCCAAAAGATGTTAGTCACAAGATGGTTTCTATTGGGCGACTAATCGAACCAGTTATATTGATGATTATGATGATGATGATGATGATGATGTCAGAAGCAGAAATAAAGTTGTTATCTCCCAAGGCAAATCAAATTGAAGAAAAAAAAGCACCCCTTGAGACCAGTTTATTTCTTATCCGTTTTATTTTTACAAACAATCAAGCAGGTGGCTTCTCTGATATTTTTTCAAAAAATAAAATAAAATGAAAAGTGAAAAAACAATAAAATAATTTTGAAAAGTACATTTCTTTTTTACTGAAAAATATTTTTAAATGTTGCTTCTTTTTAATGCAATAATGGGGTTTGTGTACATTTTCAGATTTTTTTTTTTTTGAGAAAACAAAATGGAGGCAACATTTGTGCTTTAGTGCAATGAACTACTAATAATCGCTACTATTAAATATAAACCAAAATTTGATCCTGCATGTCAGTTCTGTGTCTACAAACCATTTTATTGCGGAAATGTTTTCCTAGGTTTTTTCTTCCTATTATTTTTCTATTATTGAAGCCTAGTTTCCATCGAGCTTCTATTAACAATCTTTATTTAAATAATAAATTATTTCTTTCCTTCTACATAATAAGATCATTAGCCCTTCATTTTCCTATAATAATAATAGGTCTCCTCCCACGCGACAAGGCATATAATGATTTTGTCCCCATTTGAACGAACCATGGCAGCATTTTGCCTTCTTTGCTGCGCATTGATTGGGATTTTGTTCATTGGAGATTTTTATTCATTGTTTCTGTAGCAATTGTAGCTTTTTTACAAGGTGCTAGCCCGAAACCCATCATTTTCCTATAGGGAAAATACAAATCATTCAGCTAATGTCCATTGATTTGAGAGAGAGAGAGAGAGAGAGAGAGGGGGGTGGTTCTTCCAGCAAGTTCCTCTTGTTCTCTAGTGTTGTGAATTCAGTTCTTGAGCTGAGCAGCACAGATGTACACTGGCTCAGTAGGAGTAAAATTTGTTAGTTGCAAGTTAAGTCTCCAGGACACTGGACGGGATAGAATGCAAGAGATGAAAACATATCCGCCCACCTCTTTTTGCCAGGACGAAATCAAGGGTTCCATCCAAAAGATTAAGAAGAAGATTAACAGACAAAATATACACTCGAGGGGGTATTTACCCATCTTCCCACAGAGATGGGATGTAACACAAGACCTTTTAGTTTGGGAACCCACACACATTTGTGTGCGGACGGATTAAAAAATATATCGTCCTATTGCAGCAGGTACCAGGGTGTACACCAAACCCTACCCTGTTAGTGCAATGGGGAGGTGCTGCCTTGGAGACAGATATCCAGGAACCAGGCTCTAAGACGAGACACCACTGATCTTAGACAAAAGGGAAGCAAAGCAAAACCTTGTTAAAAAAAATATATGGCGAGGATACTAGTGAGAAAGAATCATTGAATAATAATACCTTGTCCCAGAAATTCTATAAGGCAAAAAAAACAAAAAAACAAAAAAAACAGTAAAAATCTTTATTGTATAGATTCTGGGTCTTTTTCATTAGTCCCCACCAGACCAAACTTTTTACAACTTGAGGAAATTGGAATCTTGGTAAAAATGGCACATTTGAGAAAATAGGGAAAAAATGGTTCATTCAATTAAAACAGCAGTAATCTAAAAAGATCTATTTGAATAAAATAAATAAATTAATGTAACAGGTAATATTTATTCAAAATCTGGTCAAATAATTACATCTAATTATAAAGTTAGAGGAAAGCACAGTAAAAATAAATTATTAGACATATTAAAAGCAAAGTTGTAATACTGTTTGTGTGGTTTGCTTCAAATAAACAAACAAATTACACCAAATTGATCTTTTAATGCTGTTTTATGAGGGTCGCTTGTTTGTGAGGGTCACTTAAAATGAACAAACTACACCAAACTGCTGCTTTAATTAAATGTGCTGTTTTTTCCTAAATTTTAACTTGTGCCATTTTTACTGAGCACTGTGGAAATTGATATGTTAGGTTTCTTTTCTATATTGTTATTGGGTATACCTTTATAAGAACTCCACATACCTGATATAATTATTGTACCTTGCTCAATGCATTCCTGAATTATTTGTATGAGTTTCTGCAGTACGTTCTGGAACAGCATACAGAAAACAGTCCTTGTTCTCTCAACAGATGCCACCGAAGATGCACTGCTGTAGGTACATTTAGCCGGCATTCTATTTTCATCTTCAGAAACAATATTCACTGATTTCTACAGTTAAATTATGGCCCCCAATTTTCCTTTCATTTCTTAAAAGCGAGGCTGCACAACCATCATGCATAAGTTCTTTCAATCCATTACACTTTCTAGGATCATACCCAATGGCGGAGGTATGCAGGGTTCAGAGTGTATACCTACTTCTCCATTTCCAAGGGTTTTTTGTATGTTCAATGTCTACTAATGGAGACATTACCTAGTTCCCAAAACCAAGCCTTACCGTATATACCTAGTTCCCAAAACCCATTTCCATTACTGATCATACCAAACTCGTTCACACAAAACGGTGTAGTTGTAAATGAAAAAGACAATAGTTTCCTTTGATTTTTAATCTGACCTCCGTCCTACACACCTTTTTCTCCAACATGTCCAACAATCATATAAGATATAGTATTATTTTGAGACCTAAAATTCCTTTGGAAAAATTTAAGTGCTTTTTCCTTGGAATAAATTTCTTGCATTAAAAAAAAAAATCAATGACATGATTAGGGCAATAAGGATATAAATTGTAATATTAATACTATTGTTTGTTCAAAGCAAATTTCCACTGGTTACGAAAATGTTGGTAGGGACTAATGAAAAAGACCCTTATGAGTAAATCGTGAATGGTCATTTCTATTTTGATTTTTTTCATTTCCCAATGAAAATTCTGATTTTACTTAGAAAATACACAATTCTCAAATAGTTGTAAACATGAATGTGAGCACAATTTGTTTCTTAAATAGTCTTTATTTTTCTATCAGCCAACAGTTTAACTCTTAACTTCATGAACCGCTTGAGACCACTCTTAATTGACAGTGGAACTCTTCTGTAAATAGATTAAGAAATAATGGAACTCTTCTGTGGAAAAAAATAGAATAGGTGAAAGGGAAGTAACTTTAATCAGTAGTTATTCATCTTTATAATAACATTCAATTTTGTTATATGAATTTAAGACTCTTCTGTGAATAGATTAAAAAATAAAGAAACTGAAAAAAATAGAAATTTTTTTTTAATTACCTAAAAGGAGAAAGGGAAGTAACTTTAATCAGCAGTTATTCCCCTTTATAATAACATTCAATTTTTTAAATATGAATTTAAGAGTTAAATGCTACCATTACTTTGATAATATCTATAATTATATATTATGCAATCAGCAAAAAATGTCTGCCACTCTACCGTGCAGACTGTTACAACATTGATGCAATGCGAAAGGCACGGAAAGAATGATAAAAGAAAAATAAATTGTGGAGAAAAAAGAAAAGAATTGTAAGACTCTAAGAAAAGCAAAAAATGGTTCTTAGAACTTCTGGTAGGAATGATTGTTCTTTTTAAGAGAAAGAAAGAAAAGAAGAAAAAAAAACACAGTCAGGATTCCTTAATTGGGTATTGGGAATTTTTCCTCCCCTCCCTACCCCCTACACACACGCACACACACTTACCAAGTATGAAATTCTACTAACCCCACACACCCATGTCTTGCTTTTCAGAATTAAAGTTCCTTTCTGGATTTTTTTGAGGAGGGAAGAGAGAAAGAAAATGAATAAAAAATGATTTAAAACAAGAAAAAAAAGTTCTAACACTGTCTTTAAGAGGCTGTACGTGTCAGGGGAAAATAATCCATTCCCTACTAAAACATCTGATTTGTCAAAATTGGACACCATCAAGATGGTTTTTAATTTTGGTTAAAACCAATTCAGCACCAATTAGAACCAATTCAGCATTTTAAGTGAAAACCAACCACATTTCGTGATGCATTCCTTAAGTTCTGCCACTAGAAAATCGACATTCTTAAAAATTAGAATCTCTTAAGATATATCACCAAAACATGCTTGTAAAATATACTTTCTTTTTTTTTTTTACAATTCTAGGATTTATGGCTTCAAGATTTAATTATTTGGGATATTTAATATTACAGAAGTTTGCACTATACAAGACTGGCTGAATTGGATGCAAATTTGACAACATATATATTATGTATTCGCTCCTTCAGCTTAAGAGGTAGAGCACTATTGTAGGAAACTAACTATTTACACATAGCTCTCTGAGCGCACTTACCTTCAGATTGAGCACTTTAGTAAATAGATATAAAAACATATAGGTTTATATGTGCTTATAAAGTGACCTACATACGCCGAGGTGACTTGGGGCGGTGGTAAGACATCGGGCTGTCGACACAGATACCCGGTTTCAATCCTCGCTCGGGGCACCACGGCACTTATAGTCAGTAGCCACACTGATGAGTCGTATAAACGACGAAGCAGCGCTGTCTGTGGATTTGACAACATATATATTATATATATTTATATATATACTTACACACTGGTGAGCCAAAACATTATGACATGTGGCAAGAATGACAGCTACTGTCTTATAACAACTGCACAACTGTCAGGGCCAAAGGTATATAAGCAGGTAGGCCAGCCTCGAGTATTTCATTTTGATGTGTTGAATGCCACATTTATGGGCAAGAAGAAAGATTTGAGTGGCTTTGATAAAGGCCAAATTGTTATGGCCAGAAGACTAGGTCAGAGCATTTCTGTAACAGCACGGCTTGTGAAGTGCTTACGTTCTGTTGTGGTGAGTAACTATTGGCAGTGGACTGAGGAGGGGAAGATCACCAACTGCCAACAAGACATTGGGTGGCCAAGACTTATCAATGTGAGACGTGAACAGAGGCTTTCTCGCCAAGTATGAGATAGCTTTAATAAAGGTGAAGAAAGGAATGCATCATAACACGCAGTACATTGATACTTGTTGCGTATGGGGCTGCATGGCTGCAGGCCAGTCAATATACCCATTGCCAAAAACATCTTCAATGGGCATACGAGCCTCAAAACTGGACCATGGATCAGTGGAAGAAAGTCGCCTGATCCAATGAGTCTTGATTTCTCCCAAATAAGATAGATGACACTGCCTCCACTGGCTTGCAATTGTTTCCCCATCATAACAATGCATGCATACCGCATGCATTATTATGATGGGGAAACAATTGCACAACAGTTTGAACAACATTCTGCTGGGAAGATACCTTGTCATTTACCACCTACCTCAACATCATTGAAGATCAGGTACACTCCTTCATGACAACAGTCTTCTACGATGGCAGTAGCATCTTTCAGCAGGACAATACGTCCTACCACACTGCACAAATTGTACAGGAATGGTTTCAGGAACATGAAGAGGACTTCACCCTGGCCACCAAACACCCCAGATCTCAATCTCATTGAGCATTTATGGGATGTGTTAGACCAACAAGTTTGCTCATTGGTCCATCACATTGTTTTCCATAACCTCCACCAAATAACTTCCAGCAGTTAAAGGACCTGCTGTTAACATCCTGGCACCAATCTCAGTGGAAATCTTTAGAGAGCTGTTTTGCGGACACATGGAGGAGCAACACCTTATTAGGCAGGGGGTCATAATGTTATGGCTCATCAGAGAATATATGCATGTAGACAAAGTAAAAAGGTTCTCTATGAATTTTAAAAGTTTTGTGGTCATTCATGAAAGTTAGTGGTTAGAGTGTTGTGTACTAAAGATGGAGTTCTATATCAGGCTTTTAGGTTTTACTAAAAAATAAAATTACAAGTCTGGTTAGTCACTCAATAGAAACCGTCACATGACCAACATCTTTTGGCAGCAAGCTGTGTTGGGGGTGATCAATTAAAAAATTGGAAAAAGGTGTGATCAATGAATAAGTTACTTCTCTTGCCTTTTGTTAGGCAGTGATCACCAAATAGTCCGAATTTTCAAAAAACAAGCGTGAACACTGCCAGACATAAACTAAGGGACCAATTTAGCATGAACTTACATTGCAAATTGACCCCCCCCACACACACACACACTTAAAACCTATTTTGGGTGGAATTTTTAAAAAAATGTTTTTTTCTAAACATAATAAGGAGTAAACGCTTAAATTTTCAACCCTCTAGCTCCATTGGTATGGCC
>VCCN01006683.1:1869592-1882037 GCA_006491835.1 Architeuthis dux
TTGCGGAAAGACATGATTTTTATTATACGATACATCATTACTTTTGGGGTTCTTTCTTTACATAAGTTTGAGAATGTCAACTTATGATAATACTAGTGTACTATTCCAACTTTTGCTTGGACAATCAAATCTCTTCTTCCCATCCTTGATGTTGTCAACACAACATTTTGGCTGATCCATTCTTCAGACCTTGTCAGGTGTAAATTCAAGAAAAGAACCAAACCTTTTTTTCTCCAGGTGAAGGAAAATTGTGGTCATTAATATACCAACCAGATCAATCTGTTTCAGCAGTGCCAGGTATACAGGCATATATACCAGATTCTAAACTATACATGGGGGAGTTCCTCAACACCTGCTTTAGCTAAGCAAAGAAAACAACATGATGCACTCGGTCACCAGGTCGATATATGACCACAATTTTTCTTTGCCTGGAGAAAAAAGGTTTTCCTCTTTTCTTGAATTATACACTTGACAAGGGCTGAAGAATGGATTGGCTGAAACGTTATGTTGACAACATAAATGGTGGGAAGAAGAGATTTGATTCTCCGACACAAAAGTTGGAAGGTTAATGACATTTCTCAAAGATAGACAATATTAGTGTATTAGGTCCAAATTACTTGATCTTTTTCTTAAGCCATTTACTTACAGAAGTCAATCTCTAAAACAGGGGTTAGCAACCTGCGGCCCCGTGAAGGGATTTTGACCGGCCTGCGAACAAATATTGGGATACTATGCTTACTTTTATGTTTTAAGGATTCTTTGAGTTTTTTTTAATAGATTCAAAAGATGTTGTGATTGAAATAAAATGCAACTAAATTGAGGTCTTTGATTAATAATTAATACCCTTGCTTAAGCAAAAATGATTTTCCAGCAAGTGGTATTCATTGACTTTAAGCAAAATATAACTAGGTGTATTTAAATGGATAATTCCCATTCCTCGAGCCTTTTTTATGGCATTTATCTGGCCCACCATCCACTCATCAATACACGATCCGGCCCACAGAGGCAAAAAGGTTGCCAACCCCTGCTCTAAAAGTATGCAAACAAAATTTACCACAAAATTAATGGTAACAAGCCTGGCTGCTCCAACTTCTACTTCCTTGTGTAATTCTACTATAAATTTTGGAGGTATGTAAGACTTGTCAGTTTAGCTCAGATGGTAACACACCAGGCTAGCGATCACTAGGTCATGAGTTTAAATCACGGTAGAGGAATGGGGATTTTACATATCGGTTTACTCCCCCATTTTTGTTCTAGTTCTTGTTACATAGGAAAGTAAAGTCAACTCCGACTCTCCTGGAGTTTGCCGATACCCACACTTGGACTCTGTCAAAAAGCAACTACAGAGGTCACAACCCAGTCATGAGTGCAATGGAAGTTGCAAGCACTTGAGGTGATATCAGTGGAGGGTTAATTGCTTTGTAATGTGAAATGTCAGTTAGATTGGCATATCATTGTTACAGTCAGATGGAAGGTCAGATGGAGAACTTTTTAAAATATCATCATCATCATCTGCCGTTATGAGTCCATTGCTGGACAAAGGCCTTTCCCCATTTCCTTCCATGACAACCATGGATGTGGTACCCCCTGCCATGTCTTACCAGCAAACCTTTCTAGGAGGAGGAAAGAAGGAGAACTGGATGGAAATGGGAAGAAGAGGAGGATAGGAGGAAGAAGAAGAGGAGGAAGAATAAGAAGGGGAGGAAGAAGAAGATAGGAGGAGGAAGAGGAAGATAGGAGGAGGAAGAGGAAGATAGGAGGAGGAAGAGGAAGATAGGAGGAGGAAGAGAAGAGATTCAGTAAAGAGAGAAGAGGAGAAAAAAATGGAAAAGGGAAGAAACTAGATAATTAGCAAAAAAGATAAATCATTTCACAACTTTCGGGATGCCCCATATACATAGATGTGTTTACATATTCTCAGCACATAAAATTGTAAAAAGCATAAATAATCAAGGATAAACTATGATAAATTAATGTTAAGTGCTCAAATATTGGATCTAAGTCTGTGCAACATGATAGAATTGAATTTATTTTAAAATGCTACTTAGCCTTGTGAAAAGTCAAGTTTGAATATGCAAATTTGTGTAATCAAATATCTTATGTTACAATCATGTATTATTGATATAAGTGTCTGTGATTGTCATGCAGTAACTTATTGATTTAAAAAATATAGTCTTTCAATGATATTTAATATTTATAAAATCAAACTGCATTTTGAAGTTGAAGACAAAGATTTGCAATGTATATTTAAGAATAATAACAAATTTTAATTGGGAGAAACATTTTCAATGCACAACTGAGCATATTTTTTTTCAAGGAAACTACTACTTATTAATCAGAATTTAGAATCTTTCTTAAAAAAAAATATTTTGGTCAAAGTTACACACACTCACACACTACATAAGAATACTAGTGAGACCCGTGGAAATCCCAGTTATTTAAAAAACTATATCATATAAAATGGGCAGATGAAAACAGTTATTTTGAAGAGTATAGAATTTAATACTTCCTCAAAAATAAATATAAAATATAAATGAATAGATGATTATTTTACAAACAATAAACTATTAAAATGAAAATTTTCTTTTTTCTTTTTTAAATGTTTTTTTTAAATATGGTTATTTAAATTTTTTTAAAAATTTTAATTTAGAAAATATATATTTAATTAATTTTATCTTATTTTTATTCTGTATTTTTCATCAGTAATAGATGTAGAGTCCAGATATGTGAAGTCATATTCGGTGACAGCTGAAATTTTGAACTTCTGATTAGAATCAATTTTGGGGTCTGGATTCTATATTTGATCCGATAGCAGAAGATATGGACAGAAATACAGAAACAAACAGAAAAAGTCACACTGTTCATTATATTGCTAGATTAAGACAGGTAAAATATTCTAAATTTTGAAAAAAAAATTAGTTCAGCTTTGTAGGAGTAAAGTGAATAAAACTCGGGATGTTGGCTACATTATCAAAGTCAAAATAGACATTTAGAAAAAATAAATAAAACAAATCAATACTTAAAAAAATTAGTTTTAAAACAATTCTTCATTTAGACGTTACATTATTTCTTATAAAAAGTAAAATTTAAAAAGAAATAAATCAAAAATTTACTTTTTGTAATCAATCAAAAAAGTGTTTATTTTTTAAAACTTATAATTTAAAATTCAAAACATCAAAAGCAAAAGATAAAATCAACATTAAAAACAAGATTGAAAACAAAATTCATATTTTAAAATAATATTTAATCAATATAACTTGAATTCTGAGATGGAGTATCTTTATTATTCATTTTTGGCTAGTTTTTTCTTCAACTTAATGTTGCTTTTAAATCACAACATTCTAGGTTGAATACCCACAGACTGTTTAAGTGGCGTGAAGCCAATATAACCAATGAGATCTGAACTCACATCCTGTATTCCAGGAATGGCGAGGTGGCTATGACTAGATTTGTTCTAGCCATAGGTTTCCATAGCTGAATTGGTAAAGGCATAGGAGGTGAGAGTTCAGGTCTTGTCAGAAGCTATTTTGTTCCAACTTCCTGTTATTTACTTGAACAGTCAGAGAGTATTTGACAACAAACAAAAAAGCTGCGATAAAATAAGTAGCCAAAAATTTAAAATATTTAATCAACAGTTGTGGTATTTTTGTTATTTGGGTCTACATGCTTGATAAGCTTTTTTAATCACTGCTACCTACAACATTGGTTTATTGCTGGGTTTAGGTTATTCATGTGTTCTGACATTTATACGTATCTATCTATGTATCCGGACTTCACCCAGCCCTAACCGTTCATAGTAGAAACTTGAAATTTTTTTCACACACACACACACACCTCAATGAGTAGGGAAAATGTTTTTTTTTTTTTTTTTTAAATTTCCCCCTAAATAGGTTTTTAGAGGGGGATTCAATATGCAATGTAAGTTTATGCTAAATTGATCACTAGTTTGTGCCGGCTTATTTTTTGAAAATTCAGACCTTTTTTGGTGATCACAGCCAAGCCAAGGATATGAGAAGTAACTTATTCATCTTTTTCCAACTTTTTAATTGATCACCCCCAACACAGCATATATGGGTGACAGTGACTCATAATTTCCCTTGGAATGCTAGTTCTTTATATGTTCAGTTTTAATTGACATGATCACTTTGCTGTTGAGCAGTGGTTAGCATGCTAATCTCACAGACCATTATATACCTTATATCGGTCAGTAGATACCATGCAGTAATTGGACAGACTTGTGCATCTACCAAGTGTTTCCAAGCTCCTCATCTTTTTATGATGAGTGCAGGTTACATAGTTTAGTAGGAGACGGTATAACAGTATTTGTCTTTGCTTGACCATTCCTTTTCTAAGCTAGACTTGAAAGAGTTCACATTCTCTGCAGTGACCGTGGCTTCACTCAGACAGTTCCAGTCCACTGTCATTCTTGCAGTGAAAAACTGTTTCTTTGTATAGCACTACAACTGTACTAAGTTCAATCCCCACTGGGTATTTTACATTTCTGGCTTCATGCCATACTAAGCTAACCTTAGTAAATATAAGTGGCCTGCTTGGTTGATTAGATAGTTATGTGTTTCTCACCAACACCAGTGGCCAGTGTTCAAGACCAAGTAAAAGCCAGGATTTCAAATGCCGATTTTCAAAGCAAACAATCCCACTTGGAAGACTGGTGCAACATAATCTTCCTCCTAATTCATCCCATTTGGCCTTGTGCCATAGCTTACAAAATATCAATAAATCAATATTACTGTTCTTAGCCCCACCATGGCCCCTATTTCCACTTTAAAATCTTACTACCCTGGATCTTTCCACTTTAAAATTTTACTAACATAGATGCATTCCACAATTATTTTAAATATTTGTAATCCTGTAATTTGGTGGAAATTAAGTAATTTTTAAAAATATTTTTAAAAATTCCACCAAAAGAAATTATCTGCAAATTTGTTTATATGCTGAAACTATAAAAGTATTATTTTTTGAAAATTCAATTCAATTTTATTTATGACAATAGTTTAAAAATTGAAAGAAAAATGTGAGAAGCAAAGAAGAATGAAAAGAATTTAAAAACAAATTAGAAAAATAAAGAAACAAATTTCACAAAAAGAAAATTGAGAAAAGATTTCTTGTTAAAAAGTGAACATGACAACATCTCCACTGAATACACGAACAACATTTATAATAAAAAGGAGAAAAAGTGTGTCTAAGACTAAACTAAATCATAACAGGTAACCAAGTGCAAATCTCACTATGTTAAAAACATACAACTTTTTAGTCTTCATAATCTGTGAATCAATCTAATATCTACTTTTGATTGAACACATTCCAGTGACCAAACTTTTTTAAAGATGTGGGATTGTGAAGAACAGGAGGTGTTTTCTAAGACTGGGCTATTTGCTCGTGTTTGTAAGCTAATTCATGCAATGAAGACTAAGGATAATCAATTAACTCTTAAATTCATTCTAGCAAATTCAAAAGGTTATTCAAGGGGAGTAACTCCTGATTAAAGTTATCTCCCTTGCACTTTTGGTAAATTTTTTTTTTTAATTTTTAAAACAAAACTAAAAGAGATTAGATCACTATGAAAAAACTTCCTGGATAATTATAATACTGTTCATTATCAAATGCATAATTTCTTTTTTTTATCTATAGCTTTTACCTTATTGATTGAAGTGCTTTCTAGTGCAAATTAAACGACTTGATATGCTTTGGGGACATTGAGATTGTGAATTTATTAAATTCTAACTTACCTCCATTTCTTAAAATACCATATTTGACAGCATCTAATATTGCCCCCCCCCCCCAAAAAAAATGGCCCCAAAAGTAAACGTAACCTTCGTTGTTCAGTCCCACATTGGCCAGAACTTGAAGAGGAGTTTAAAAAGTGGGTGATAGGAATTCAAGGAAATGTGTTGTTTTTTTTAATATCCCCTGCTGAAAATGAGGGGGGTCTTACATTCCATCAAATACAGTGTTTCAGCTGAGTCCTAAGGCTCAACTGTTTTTTAATCCTTATAAGGAATTTTCATACCAATCTAAATTGCTTAAAATTTAGGGCATAAAATGCACGTCTATATTTGGTCTTTATTTTTTAAAGTCAAAGCTCAAGAAAACCAGTCAGTGGCCATTTTCAGAGTCTTTTTTTAAAATCTCTTAACAGCTTTACATTATTCTTTTTTAAAAATCAATTGGAAACAAATAGTTTTATTACAGAAACGAATATTGCCAAATTCTATCAAAAATTGTATAAACAACGTTGCAGGTTTTGAACAGTTTCTTGTTTAATCAGAGGCTTCAATACAGTGTTTGGAATACAAATATGCATATCCAGGTGCCATTAAGTGCAACAGGTTAAGAAACAAAGTGTTTAAGACACTTTCAGGCACAGCTGGTTAAAGAACTAATTTCTTGATCATTTCAACCAGAAAATTCATTCCACACAGACAGTGCAAATATCTAAAGAGGGGTGTATTATTCCAGTCTACCTCAATTAATGTTTTGGCTTTCACATTCCAACTTTTACTCCTTCCTTTGATTTGTCTTCAATAAAAGCCAACTTTTTTATTCTTGCAAAAATTAAGTTATTTGAAGTTATCATAGGAAGCAGCATTAAAGCACAGAGGACATAAAAAAAACCCTAATATTTTAGTGATATTTTCTATAGTTTTGAGGAGTTCAATTGTCTGAAGAACTATTTGTTAATGACCCATTAACAAATAGTTCTTCAGACAATTGAACTCCTTGTTGTCTGTGTTGTTAACACAACATTTTGGGTGGGGGTATTCCAAGCTATGATTTTGCAGGGGGTGGATTCAAATTATTGAGGGGTTTTTTTGGGGGGGGGGCAGTGATGTTTTAGGAGGGGAATCCAAGCTGTGATGCTTTGGTGGGGGTAGGAGTTCCAATTTGTATGTTGGGCAATTTATTTTTTAAAAACTTTAACGTTGGGGTTGAGTGGATTCAAGTTGTGGTGTTGGGTACTCCCACCCAACATCACAACTTGAATTCAAGGGTGACATATTTTTTAAGTTTCCATGGGCGTCTTGAGTAGTGATGTTCGTTTTTTAAAGTTATGTTTTCTTCTATCAATTATCTTCAAAGATTATTTTATTATATAATTCATACAATTTCACGGAAAACTGTACTATTTCCTGTTTACACCCATTCTTAAAAATGAAAAGAATTTTAATGAGTTTTTAAATTGTTGCTTAAATCAAATTTATTTTTATTTTTAAGGTAAAAATTGCGAAAAGATATATTTAAGCTTTTGAATGATTTACATTTAATTTTATGAAAGAAAGCCACTAAATTAAGTTTTGAAAATGTTTAAATCTTGCATATGGTAGGGTAAGAAATATTTTTACTTTTGTAATATTATGAAGTTATTATAGTCTTATGTTACTTAATTCATAAGAAAAGAAAATTTATGAGTATCTTTTTCTACTTTTAAAATTAAAAAACTTTATCACAAATTAATACGAAATAGTTAAATTTTACAATGCCTCATATTGCAAATATATCTGATTTAAAGCTGCCTTTAAGAGTAGAAAATGGAAAAAAAACAAAAAGGCTATATAGGTATATATTTACTAATCTTAGCTTCCACTGTCACAAGGCCAGAAATGTGGGGATCCAGAAAGGATCAGACTCACTATAGTAGTAATGGTCTGCTAGACTATCTTGCTAACCACTGCTCCATGGTGAGACACCAAATATATTCACTAAGCTTAACCTTTGTATTGTATATATAATAAATAAGAGAGCAGGCTACCAATCTTTTAGTCATGATTTCAAATCATGGTAGGGAAAAGTTCATTTTATAAATGTATTTATTTATTAAAATGAAATAAGCGCTTGCATATTTCTAACATACATTTTGGTAGATATGTAAGACTTGTCAATTTAGCTCAGTCGGTAAGAGAGCCGCCTACCAATCAGTTGGTCGCAATTTCAAATCACGGTAGGGGAATGTTAATTTTACATATCGCTTTGGTTTAACGTAACGGGACAGACAAACAGTGAAGAGTTTATTCCCCTAAATTAGGTGAGGATTGTTCTTGACTGTTTTTCTATCATAACAAGAACTTGGACTGGAGTTTGACGATGATAATAGGATCAGGGCTTAGCCCATAATAACTTGGAATCGTGTCAAAAGCACCAGAATTGAAATTGAATGATCATTATTAATTTTTTTACAAGTATTTCTTTCATTTTCATTTTAGTTGCTTTTCATCACAACTACTCAGACCATCAGTTAGTAAGGGTCTATATCATTAGATTTGATCTTCTGCCAGCCGTAAAAGCTCTTGTAGTTCAAGCAGCAGAGCAGCTAGTATGGATAACCAGGCTTCCTGAGGCAAAAAGGGATCCGCACAGTCAGTGCAGGATTAAAGCATGGGCTTTAGGGGCTGCAGCCCAGGGGCCTCCGCCATCTGGAAGGCCCTCAGAGATTACGTGAACAGTTATTTGATTTGTGAACGCTGAATCAAACTATAAATACTCTAAATTATCTATTTTAAAAAGTTCAATCAATATATTGTATTGTATATATTTGCAGTAGGCTCCTACCAACTACAGGATGCTCATGCTGTCTAACCACAACATTCCTAACATTCCCACAAGGAGGCGACATCTGTCAGGAGATGGACACTCCTGCCAAACCTATGATCTATGAGCCCTGCTCCTATCCACGCCACCCCGGTGGCCCATAA
The DNA here is from genome assembly GCA_006491835.1 of Architeuthis dux. Taxonomy (NCBI): domain Eukaryota; kingdom Metazoa; phylum Mollusca; class Cephalopoda; order Oegopsida; family Architeuthidae; genus Architeuthis; species Architeuthis dux. The sequence continues at coordinate 1,878,301 of VCCN01006683.1, forward strand.
GATGCAAACCCTCGGTTTAAAGAGTGGGGTCGACCCTGGGCAAGTCGCACTTCACCTTAAAACTACACTGCTCAGGCTGGAGGTTTACTCCTCATGTTGGTCCCGCCATCATTGGACCAAACGCTGTGGAGGGCCATCCCCCAAATCTCTCATGAAGCCAAGCCATTCATTCATTCATATTTGCAGTAAACATACTTCGGCAAAAAGAAACACTGTACTGTATACGTACATATTGTATGACAGTTTGTGACATCTGTGAATGACTAAAACAGAATTGCTCTCATGGCAATTGAAAAACGATGTTCAAGAACTTGGAATTTACTGATGTTTTGGAGAAATTTATTTCCCAGAAATTACACAAAGCAAATGCTTTAATGTTAATTGTTGTTAGCCTCGTAAAAATAAATTAAATTTTTCTTTACCTTTTTTCTTTTTGAAAATATTACTAGGGACCTCACAGTACCTGTGCCCAGGGGCCTACAAAGTCTTAATTCAGCACTGCACACTGTTTACGTAGACTGAGGGTCTGAGTAGTTGCAATGAAAAGTAACTAAAATTAGCATGAAAGAAATACTGGTAAAAAAATAATGATGGTTGACAATGCTTCCTCTAATAAAAAATAAATCAAAATGAAATTGGATGAATTAGAAATTTGACAGAGAATTGAGACTGTCCAGACCATGGCATTGCTGGTGTCTGCAAGGATATTGAGGAAGGTGCTGGAGACTTGGAGACTTATTCTCACTCAATCTCCAGCGATAACCACCAGACATCTGGTGGGAACATGCAAATGCATAAAATATAAATAATAATAGGTTTGGTTAGTCACTCAATAAAAACCATCATGTGACCAACATTTTTTGGCAGCAATAGAAAAAGGGGTGATCAATGAATAAGTTATTTCTTTTGCCTATTGTTGGGCAGTGATCACTAAAAAAATCTGAATTTTAAAAAAAACAAGCATAAATGCTGCAGAACACAATCTAAGGGATCAATTTAGCATAAAATTACATTGCAAATTGAACCCCCCACTAAAAACCTATTGGGTGGAGCAGGGTTAAAAAATAAAAATAAAATGTTTTTTCTAGACTTAATATAGAGTAAATGCAGAAATATTCAGCCTTCTAGCTCCATTGGTGCAGCCTGTATGAGTCATACATACAAAGCCAGCCAGCAAGACTAACTTAAAAGCTGAAGAGACATATGGTGATAGTTTTAGTTGACAGTTTTTAACAAAACTATCAACAGAGTACAACATGGACAAGATCTAAGTCACCATGTACCCAGTGCTGCCAATTTAGTGTGTTTCGCACTAGATTTAGTGCATTTCTTGTTTTGGCAGTGCAAAAAGCCATTTTCTGGCTATTTTTTACCATTTCTAGCATCTTTTTGGCCATTTTTGGCAATTTAAAACATTTTGCGGTTTTTGGCAGTCAAAGTAGCGTGAAAATATTTTTTAAGTTGGCAACACTGCATGTACCTGTCAGAGAACAGTGCAAATGATACTTTTATAAAAACATTTTCTTCTCATACTATTTTAAAAAAATTAATTTCCTTTTATCTCACAAAAAGACAATGCTGTTAAAAGTTTTAAATGAGACATACTTACAAGCTGAGGCAGAATAGAAGAAAAATCTCACTAATAAGTTAAAATCTATTATAAAAATAACTAGAAATAAAGAAATTATTCTTCTTTTATGATGTAAAAGCTAATTTGACTTAGGTTAAAATTTAAAAATTGGCTTAAATAGAATTTGTTAATCATTCTATTAACAGGTGAGACAAAATAGAACAAGAAGGCCAGGTGCAACTTACATCCGATGTCATAGGGAGTTTCCGACTATCTGCATGAATTACCTCATTATATGTGGTATTCCTTTTTGTTTCCAAAGCGACTTTGTCCCCATCTTCTTCCTCATCAAGAGAGTCTCCAGTGCTCTGTAGAAAGAAAAAATTTTTTAAAAAATCATATAATAAAACTCAAAATGTCATGACTTTCATCTTAAACAAAGTAAAAAGCAGAGATTTATTCAAATAAATTCAAAACAGAAACTTTAAAATAAAATTAACTTATTCTAACATTAGCCCATAAGAACCCACTGTGACACCGATGTCACATACAATTTAATTGATCTGCAGTCTCTTATATAATATTATATTTTATCCTTGATTTTAACTCATGAAGTGTACTAAGTGACATTTATTGAACATCCTGGTGCAGTCATGTGACTGTGTCAATTTGCCTACCCATAATCCCACATAATGTTCCTTCAAGTAGAAATGGGTCTGAGTTCTTATGGGTTTTAAGTAAGCAGCAACCAACTAATTTGAGTGTTGTGACACAATATTTAGTCAATTTATTACAGTAGTTTTAACCAAAGTCAAAAACAGTATTATTTTTTTTTTTTACAATCTAGTATGATGCTCATCTTTGTACTGATAAAATGAACTTACAAGTAGAAGTGCTGGGGGACATAATGTCTACCAACATAGAAAATGAAATTGACAAGCAGGGTTCAAATTTCAGCTGAGGCTGTTTATGTTCACCTCAAACTAATGGCCTGAGGAAAGAGTGAGATTCCATTCTCCTCTGTACCTACTCTGTTCTTTCACTAGATATCTGGTTAATATGTCTCATCACTGGTATGCCTCGATGATTGATGTAGAAAAGAGTGCAGAGTGAGCACTTGGGCAAACTGCTTTTTCATAACTTGGCTTACCTAACCTGCCCATGACAGAGGCCAATCAATCAAGTGTAGAGATGATGCATTTTTGAGTAGGGTAGGAATACTGAAACTGCTACTCACACTGTAGGTATATAAATCTTTTAATTACAGTAAGAGTTTGAGAAAATATGATAAATATTTCGTGTATAACTGCTTTTGGTATTTTTTTAAAAAATTGATAAAATTTGTAGTTTTTAATGTATGCCTTGAAATATCGTGAATCTTTTTGCATTTTGACATTGCTATAAAGATCTTTCTATGAAGAAAAGACAAGCCTGAAAGTCAGACTATATATAGATGCACTATTTAAACACGAGTTCAGTTTCATGTTAAAAAAAAAATAAACACTGCGATATGAGATATGCTAAAAAATGTCTTAACTTCTTAAAAAAAACGAACCAACCTTACGTCACAGTTTGATTTCGAGAATTGATTTTTAAAAAAAAGAACAAACAAATATTCTTTTTTCATTAAATTTGACTAGTTTTTACCTTCATCCTAATTTAAGTTGTTTTTTATACAACTTATTAATTCAAGCTACCGTTTCTATGGCAATGAATAACAGCGCAATCAAAAATAAAGAGTAAGCCTTCGGTGAGAATCGAACTCACAGCCTCATTGCCAGAGGGAGACTAGTTTATACCTACGTCATTAAAAATTTACGCTCGATATGTTGATATGTAAACTTGTCAGTGACTATCACTGCTAGAGAAGCGTAGCGCATCTAAAAAAAAAAAGCATTATAATAAATAAAACTATTGGTTAAGTTTGTCTTCTCAATATTTATCTGCCCCTGAATATTTATCAACAACATTTATCTGCCCCTGAACAAAATATGATGACAGAACAAGTTTTCTTCTGACCCCAATGTATTTATCATTTCAGTTTAAACTCAACTTCAAACAAACACATTAGCCATTTTCTTTAATCTCATTTTGTTAAGCCTTTTGATAAATTTACCACAATAACAAATTTGGATCAAGTTTACATCAGGCACCCTAAAAATTGTCG